>LIEC01011967.1:0-28091 GCA_001925005.1 Drosera capensis
TTCCATCGTGGCTGTGGAATTTTGGAATGAATAAAGGCTTTGACCTGCTCAATATGTGCCGGGTCACTACCCGCAATAATCATGTCATCGACATAGATCATTATCTAGGTAATATGTAAACCCGATGTAATAACGAACAAGGATTGATCACTGACCGACTGACGAAACCCAAAAGACTGGAGAGCATTGGAAAACTTTGCATACCAATTGCGTGATGCCTCCTTTATACCGTAGATGGATTTGTTTAGTCGACAGACCGGCCGGGTATGTTTCGGCCCTTGGTGCAAGTAGCCCGGAGACAAATGCATATAAACCTCATCGTCCAGATCACCCTGTAACAAAAACATTGTTAACGTCCATCTGATGGAGGGCCCAGCTCTTGGTGGCGGTCAGGACAAGTAGGCAGCGCACGGAGATGAGCTTGACGACGGGTGCGAAAATCTCCTAACAATCAATGTCCTCTTGCTGGGTAAAATCTTTGGCTACTAGCCGTGTCTTGTACCGTTCAATGCTGTCGTCGGCTCGGTACTTGATTTTGTAGACTCATTTGCAGCCGATGACCCGTTTGTGTGATAACAACGGTGCAACAATCCATGTGTTATTTTCTTCAAGGGTTTGAACTTCAGCCTGTATGACGGCTCGCCATTCTAGATGCTGGACGACGGCAGAAAAACTAGAGTGTTCGACTGCTGAAGTGATGGTGCTGAAAAAACCCATATGATTCCTTGAAAATCTATGATAAGCCAAATATTTTTCTATAGGACATTTAGTACATGTCGAAGACGTCGAGAGCAGTGACTGCGAGATGAACGCACCGAGGAGCATTGAAAATCAGCAAGATATCCAAGGATTTTTGTGAACCGAGTGGAACGCCTCAATTCGACAGAGGCATCGGTTTGGGCTAATGGTGGAATGGGCTGAATTTCGACTACATCGGTTTGTGATGGCGCATCTTGAACTGAAGGTAGCGGAGGCTGGGCTGGCTGGACGAGCGAATGTGGTGAGTCCAACAGCGAATCGGGCTGAGCCAGCTGCGGGTTGTTTTGTGATAAAGAAGGAAAATTTGTGATGGATTTTGATGTAAATAAGAAAAATTTTACGGTGGATTTTTAAGGAGAGAATTTTTATAAGGAAAAATAGATTCATAAAATATGACATCACGACTTACAATAAAAATATTTTCTTCCAAATCAAAAACTTTGTAACATTTCTTGCCTGGTGAATAACCTACAAATACACATTTTTTTGTCTTGGATCCAAATTTATCTGAATTCAAAGTGTTCGAAAGTGTATATAGGATAACTTTTGTGGAATAACATTTCCAGAGATGATTTTTTATTGAGAATTTTTATATGCAAACGATTAATAAGATGGATAGCAGTGAGGATGCATTCTGCCCAAAATATCTTTGGCAAACCTGATTGAAAACGAAGGGAGTGAGCTATCTCTAATAAATGTATGTGTTTTTGCTCAGTTATCCCATTTTGTTGTGAAGTATTGACACAGATAGTTTCATGAAATATTCCATTTACACTGAAAAAGGATTGTATTTCAATGGATAATATTTCGGGTGCATTATGAGATCTGATTTTTTTTTATTTTGAAGAAAAATTGGGACTTTGTCATGGCATAAAAGACTTTCAAACAGGATTGTGTTTCATATTTACTTTTCATTAAATAGACCCAGGTACATGTAGTGTCATCATCCACAATAGTTAAGAAATATCTTGCCCCGCTATAAGAAGGGATAAAATATCCTTCCCAAATATCACAATGAATTAAATCAAAAAAATAAAATGCTTTCTTTGGTACTAATTGAAAAAGATTTCCTAACAAGTTCGGCTCGAGGACAAACTAAACAACAAAAATCATTATTTTCAAAAGGAATATTAATAACTTTTAAAAGATTTATCAGGCGACACTCGGGTGAATGTCCTAAACGTTGATTCCATAAATCTAGAGGTAATTTTTTGTGGCTTGAATACCAAACTGATTTTCTGCACTCGCTGAAATAGTACAGTCCATCTCTTTCCTCACCCATCCCAATCGTCCTCTTTGTAGACATGTCCTGAAATACACAGAATTTTGGAAAGAAAATTGCAACGCAATTTTTTTTCTTTAGTCAGCTTACTCACAGATATCAGATTATGTGTAAAAGAAGAAACACATAAAACTTTACTTAATTCTAAATCTCGCCCCAAATTAATTCGGCCCATGTGTATAACAGATACAACCGACCCGTTTGGCATACCAATTGATTGATTCGTATGATTTTTGAAACTCAGATTCCATTCAAACGGTGTCATGTGATCCGATGCACCACTATCTATAATCCAACGATTCCATTCAAAAAAGGAGACATCGACGGTCCCTTCGTTATTCTGTGACATGATGTAAAGATGCGACAAGTCGACCCAACAAATGGGGTCAAACTGGGCTCTAACGATTGCGGGTTGTTGGGCCTAGACTGAGCTTAACCTGGGCTGCTGGGCCTGTACTGGGCCTGAAAGATCGAGGCCCAACAAAACTATCCTGAAAGCTGTTAGAAGACAACCAAGCAATAACCCAATCTTGAGATGGGCTTGGCCCAACAACTCCCACTTAGAAATGGGCTTGGCTTGGCCCAACAACTCCCACTGCCTTAGAAAAATAGGTTTGAATCCCACCAACTCACAGTAACCAATCTCATAATTTAATCAATCAAACAAAAAAGGGGGATCTGCAAGGATATGAGGAATTAGAATTACCCATGGATATGGTGATGGTGGTGGTCGTGGACGTGGTCGTGGAGATGATGGTGATAAGCTTCGTGGTGATCATCGATCGATGCCATCTTCCAAACTCCAATTGTAGGATTTTGCCGAGAGGAAACTCTTTACTTGCCCCGGCCTGGAGAATAAGCTTCGACTGAAAATTACCAAAATCACCATTACTCCGCTCATCACCTTCTTTGAATTCAGAGTTTTGAGAACTGTCATTAGTTCTTAGGATGACACTTAATGTTAATAAAAAGGAGAAGTTCATCTTTTAATTATTTAATCAAAAAATATATAATTGAGTTTGAATTAATTTTATTTTGTTTTTAAAAACAATCAAATATTAAATTCACAATTGTATAATTGATGTCAAAATTATTTTTTGATATCAAATTATAATAATAAATATACCTTCTTTATGATTGATTTTTAATGTCGTGTCTCATACATATACCAATAATTTGTTGTGTTTGCTTTGGATACATCAATTATCATTTCATAATGATCCATTGATTTCGATACTTTTTCTCATTTCTTAATGATTCGTTTAATTTTATTTTATTTTCCAAACATAGAGATTTAGGTGAAGCATGCATCCCTGCTGAAATCATCCTTGTTGAAAGCATTAGACAGGCAAGTGAGCTGCTACTTCCACAAAATCATTAGTCACCCATATTCACTACTTGTACTACGGTTGTTCAAGACCTGACAGCCATAAAATTCAATTACTACCCTCACCTTCAATAGCACAAAGTATAGAACAAACGAACACAGCAAAATTTCATTCGTTTAGGATTAATCGTCTATCATGGCCAATAAACCACTAGTAACAAGCTGGAGACCAAGAGCATACTCAACACCATCAGGTCCCACCATGAGAAGATCATAATGCAAAACCATCACAACAGAAAATGGGAGTACAAAACAGCATAAATCAGACGATCCTCGTGCTGCAAAACTTAAGGTAGAAACACAGAATAAAGGTCAACGAGGAAATAGTGTTTGAAATCCTAGCAATTGATGAAACAGACAATATCCAGGAATTCCTGCCAAAACCACAAACTTCAGAACCACCCATCGTGCAAAACTTTGTTCATGGCTCGTCAGATAGAATACAAGCCACACATGAACAAAGTTAGGCTTTGACACCTTGTATGTTGTCTTGAGCTTCCTAGTGGGTGGCCTGACCTTCCTGAATACCAAAGGAAACTTGATTTTGGAGCTATGAAATTGCTTGGTGCTCTCCCTCTTGCACAGCTTGGCAGGAATCGTGGCTGTCTTGATTATTTAGTTGCAAGGGAATCTAACCTGTGGCGGGAAGCCATCTCATTTTACATTTGCTCAACGGCACCGTTCAGAGTAGTATCCCTGTACTCCTTATACATGCTGTGATAGCCGGTTCGGCACTGATACCGCAGCCAGATGCCATAGTTCTTAATCATAGTGGGTTTCTTCTTAAAAATCTGATAACAAAGACTAAAGGCAAGACACTGATACTAAACAAAAGTCGAAGGAAAACAGCGATACTACAAAACTAAAGTGACAGCACTCATAGTGGGTTTCTTCTCAAAAATGGCAAAGCAGGAGTTTGCCTTGCTTCCACTATTTTTCCTGATGAGTAATACTTATAAAAGGATATATCCTTCATTCTGATTGGAGCAGTTTTCTTTTGAGAGCGCGTTGAGAAAGAAATTGGTTAAACACCAAGATAAGGAAACGATTAGTGCAGACATAGGTTGTAGCACCATTACCAGATATCATCATTTGAGTAGCTCATAGTAGCAATGTGTACAGGGTGTGAAAAATATGTAGGGCCATGATAATATAAAAGTTAACCATTATCACAACTTCTGTTCCACATGGAAACACAGCGAGGACTCGGAATTTTCAACCATCAAGCAGCACATATATAATTGCTAGACCTCAAAATAAGTCCCAAACAAGATTGAATTGAGGCAATCGTACAAACACACTACACAAGATTACATGAAATGGAAAGCGATGAAGACAAGGCAGAAGAAACAACAAATAATCAGAAAGAACACTTGGCCTTGCTCTTTTTGCTCTTTTTGACCTTTTTGAGCTTCCTCAAGCAATACCTTCAACAACATAGCATCGAAACATGGCACTCCAAACATAGATTGGAAAAAATGCAAGAGGAGAGAGTGTTGATAAGCATAGAAGAGATTAAAGAAGGCAGACCAGAACTTGGACTTGGCACAGACTTCATTGGTAGCCCACAGCTTCATCCGATAGATATTGGGATGCTCCACCGCCTCCGTCGGCAAAGCTCTCCCCACCACCTGATACTGTCGAAACTGTCACAACCCCCAACCCCAACCCAGCCCAACCCATTAGAACAGAAACTAATGGAATCATCCCACAAACATTAACTTATAATAGTACAATTACAGTCCATGATCCAGATCGTGATTCGAATATTACACTGTAGACCATTTTGACTTCTCCTCTCTACAATCTCCGACTCGGACAGTGGCGTGCAGCGCAGGGACGCGGCTGCCGCTAGGGTTTTCGATCAGACTAGAGTGTGGTATGCGGATGATTCTGCGGACTGATGCGCGCGCGCTCTCTCTCTCTCTCTCTCATTTTGGTTTTTCCCGGCCCAACTCGTTTCTGTTGTTCTTACGTTGCTCTTTTTTTGCATATTTTGGCCCAAACTAGTGTAGGTCAACAATATGTTAGTGACCTTTATTCTTGCGTATTTAGTTTTAGTTTCACAAATCTTGATGTAATATTATTTATTATTGAACATTCAAAAAAACTATTATATTTATTATTTGTTTAAAAGTATATTTTTCATAATAACAGGGTGAATTGACTGAACCAACAACACCAAACAAAACCCCAGTTGTCACGAACCTAAGGCAAGATTAATCTACAATCCACATTACTATCATATAACCGACAACAATGCCTTCAGAGCAGTTCAAAGCATAATGATAGATGCCATGGACAAGAGGAGCCAATCATCTTTAATACAAACTCAAATGTATAGCCCAAAAACATGTTAAAAGTAAAAAACAGCCATGCGTTCGTTCATACGCTAGGAAGCTATACAGAATATACACCGTTGTCCTCCCCGCGGTTCTCACCGGGGGTGGTGAGGATCCTCTCTTACACCAAAAGTGATTGCAATCGTGGCAAGAATAGCCTGCACATAAACAAAACAAAGAATGGATACTGTACTGATCACCATCAAGAATATCACCACGAATTGGTCGTCCAAGACTCGATGAGCTAAACACCACGACAAGGTGAACTTGAGAAGAAAAAGGATAACAGCAAAAAAGAAAAAGATAAAATGCTCACCGCTACAGTACATGCGACAAGACCTGGTTTCTCCCTGTAATCCACCCTCCCACAAATCAGTACCAAAGCTCCAACATACCAAGGAATGAAAGCAAGAAAGAATCCAGCAATGAACCTTCAGCACAAACCAGACCAAACATTAAAAAGGATTAATTTAGCATTGCAATCGAACTTCCAATGCTAACAGTGCACCAGATGCAGTGGTTATTCACAATTTTCAGAGCATCATAATATAAAAAAAAGCTGATATAAGATAAAAGTGAATGAAAAATCCCCGTCTGTCATGCATCCAACAAAGAGTATATAATCTAATCTACTCCAATTTGACGAACTAAACCTAAGATATCGCTCAATGAGCCCTTCAACACATATTACTAGTTTGCACTATATAAGATAAAAGTGAATGAAAAATCCCCGTCTGTCATGCATCCAACAAAGAGTATATCATCTAATCTACTCCAATTTGACGAACTAAACCTAAGCTATCGCTCAATGAGCCCTTCAACACATATTACTAGTTTGCACTATGGATTTCGCAAACATGGAATTAGAGTATGAACTGCAAAATGATCTGCACATTGCAATCAATGGCAGGCCACTCAATGGCAGAGGGTCGGCATGGTTTTGGAGATGCTGTCATGCCTTTGCTAACAGTCGTTATGTTTGACTCCTCTATCTCTCACCTGTTCTGTTTGCAAGGGGGCTTTGTTAGTTAGGAAAAAACGAATTAGGTATATGTTAGTTATATTAATAGAGCTTCAACAGAAAAAAGTTTTGTCCTACATCTCTTCATGTTAAAAACACGGAAAAGTACACATGATGCGTAAGAAAATGTGTTGCAGTTTTAAAACACACAATTCAGCCATTGAGTCTGCAATCTATTATTCATCGTTCAAAGCTCATCTGCAATTCAAAAAATTGCATACCTGAAAACGCTCACCGCTCCCTCCTCGTGAATAATAAAAGATACATGTATAAAGAACAGAAGTAATACACTTACAAGAACCATCCCATTCCAAGCCCGCAGCAAGGAAGCCGAGGCAATCTGATTGGAGTCCCTTCAGCGACAGTATAACCTAATCCCAAAGAAAGAACGGGGAAAAGAAATGAAATTGTTAAAACTTCTAAGCAGAACCAATCAATGAAATTCCCTTACACCAACTTATCGAAGTTTCCACTAGAATGGAGCAATACAAACATTGAAGCGATTGGAAAAGACCCCCCGCGGATTCCAAATCAATCGGGGGCAAGCCTTGTGATGGTCATGATGACAACCAAAGGGCATTTGGGTATAATTCAAAACATAACACATCAACCTGGTGTGAAGGGCGTTTAACATATGTTAAGAATGTAATAGCATGCACGGGTACTCATGTCAATGTTTTATCATCCCCCTGAAAAAAACCCACTACCATTACCAAAATTAATACTCGATGATAGTGGTCCCTTGCCCAGTTCTTTTCCATAGAGCTGATAGAAGTGACCTGCCAAACGAAATGGATGAGTGTGTTTCTTCCTTCTAATTCTCATCATTTGCCTCCAACATTTTCTTTGTTGCCATTGTAGCATTAGCTTACTTCGAGATAGACGAAAAGTTCTATTCAGTAACAATCATAATTGGCAAACTAATTTGCCAGCAATAAAATGATGCTAATGGAGGCAACATAAAAGCACAAAATACTTGAGAGAGATCATTCACTTCAGCAAATATGTAATACTTTAACAATATCATCCTCGGTTGTCAATTTCTCATGGAACCCAATTATTGGACCATGTGCAGCCTTTTAAGTTGTAGTAAATTCAGTGAGGCCAGCATTCCTCGGCAATAATTCGAACTTTGTATCTATAAGTCTCTCAGACTCATTAACAAAGACAGCTTCATATGCGATAACAGTGATGTGGAGTACTACACTATGATTATTTTATTATTTATATTTTTAATCCGATAATAGCTGGAATTGGATCCTCAGAAATCATTCTCAAACTCATGAAAGGACGCATAAACAGCAACTAGTATCGAGGATAATGGAATGGTCCGATGAGAAATTATGCAGCATCATTAATCAACCCAAATGACAGTAATAAGAAGAGCAGAGGAAAATACCAGGAACGGTTTGATAGCCGTGAGGATAAACGTATGGGGTGGCGAGAGGAGCTGCGCCGGGAGGAGGAGCAGGCTGAGGAATACCGAAGGCGGGATGAGGTTGAGGAGGGCCTTGAGGCGGTGGCTGGGTGTAGTACGCTACCCCTTGAAACGTCCCGTATTCGTGATGTTGAT
Organism: Drosera capensis; assembly: GCA_001925005.1. Classification (NCBI taxonomy): domain Eukaryota; kingdom Viridiplantae; phylum Streptophyta; class Magnoliopsida; order Caryophyllales; family Droseraceae; genus Drosera; species Drosera capensis. The sequence goes on from LIEC01011967.1 coordinate 8,365, forward strand.
GATGATACATCGGCGTCTGCGGCTGCGGCTGCGACGCCTGATATTCCCTCTCCCTCTCCCAGTCATCTCCACCTGCCTTGCCGCACCGATCACCCATCTGCCTCTTCCAATTCTCAACACCCCGAACCCTTTCCTTCTCGCCCAAACCAAGGCTTTTTTTTCCTTTTTCTAATTCTCCTCAACTGCGTTTTGTTCGGTTAGTTCATTTTTTTTTTATCTTTATAATATATTGATACAGCATTGTTTTTTTAGGGATTTAATTTTTTATTCAATTATTCAATCTTTTTTATCGGTTCAGATTTACATATTTTTTATACATTGATTTTTTATATATTGAAATTAATAAACCTTAATTTAGAATATTTTATAGTACTATAATAAATTTTTTATCTTAATATTAATATTACTTTATTCTATTTTAACAAAAATAATTATTTTTAAATATTTGTATTTTTTATGTTATAAATCATCCTTTATTATAAAAATATTATTTTAATAATATAAGAAATCTGAGGAATGTATTTTTTGTTCTTCAAATATATCAAAAAAATATATGATCTATGAAATCATGTATGGATAAAGATAAAGATATAGAATCTGTTACGTGATTTATTTTTTGACGGATTTTCTATACATGGAGATAACGATTCTTTTAAGGATACTGCTACGATTGCTCTTAGAATAAATTGGACTATCATCTACTCCATCCGTCCCAAAAACGTCAAAATATTAAAAACGTCAAAATATTATGTAGTAATCATATTATTTATTATGTATTTTAATATGTCGTTTTTTATATTGAAATATATATTTTGGAAATTTTGTTAATTCAGGATTATAATAGATAAATTGAACTATTTTTTATTTTTCATCATATATTTGAAAAAAAATTTGATCTTCCCACGAACGATTCATTATTCAAAAAGTTCTTTTTTACTTAGACGTAAATGTGATGTAACTAATTTGCAAGGAAGGGAGTATTTTATTGAGCGAAATTAGTAGAGTTGATTCAATATGGAGCGGCCATTAGATCATGAAGTTACACCCACAATATAAGCAACCTAACACGATACAAGAATCCCATCATAGCGACTGTCCACCGCAATGCAATCGCGTACGCATTTGGGCAATGAACTAAGTTAAGACTTATTTGTGTCTGATTATGGATGTATGCATAGTCATGGATGACAACCAATTTTGATCCAAACTTGGCTCTCTCGCTGGTTGACAATTACATCAGCTCCAGTTGTTCCCTGTCTGTCGTATGCGCAAATGCCACATGAGAAACGAGAGGAAGGCCCCCGTGATGAAAAGCTTCTCTCCTCTCTTCTCCCTAGTGAGACTTTAGAGTTGATGCCTCAAGCCTTTTGCATATTGCTGTATTACCATATCCTGCATTTTTCACGCCTCTTTGTAATCACTCCATCCCAAATTATTTATAATAATTTTAAAAATATATCTATTGTGATTAAATTTGACTCGTGTCGTAAAACGATCAAATATTATTTTTTAAAAAAATTATTATAAAATATTAATAATGATTTAATTTAATATACTTCAACTTGACTTAATTGACATAATTTTTTTCATCATACGATAAATAAAACTCATTATATTTAGTATTGAAATGAGGGAGGAGTATTTATTTACTTCTATTTTTTTTCTCTCTTTCAACTGGTATACATAGTAACCAAAGCATATATGCATAAGAAGAAAAGTGGAAAACGTGGTTGAATAAGCAAACCGTTTCTGAATTTTCATCTGTACGGTCTATGGTTGCAAATATTGAACCAAGCGATGAATAAGCAAAATGTCATGATCAGCATATTAATACATGAAGTGAAATATTTATATATGTCAGCAGTACGCCAAGGAGCGAATCATCCTTATTAAGTAATGGTTGATACTTTAGAAGAAATAAAAGTATTGGATGAAAGTATGTCAATTATGCAGGAGTATGAGTGATAATCCAATTGGGTTTCTTGCCTAGATGGCAGGGGAGCCCAGACAATACCCACCAAATCCATCGCCACCACATATTGCCATTTCTTATCACAATTTCTTCCAAGTTTTCCATATGTGAAGGTTGACCCGACACTGCACACCTCCCCCTTCCCCCAAACACACATGCTTTCTTTTCCTTCATCATTTTGATACATTAAATAGTACATCATCGATGATTCATTGATCATTTTGATACATTAAATAGTACATCATCGATGATCCTTTCTTTTCCTTCTACCCTCAAATCTGCTGGCTGCTTCTTGCATGCTGCCTGCCGCTGTTCTCTCTTACTAATTTGCACTCCTCTTTCTCCTGTTGACTTCTTAATTACATCTCTTTATACATACAGTGGTGATTCCCCTTTCCAACAACAACAACAGCAGGATAAAAAACGTTTCCATCCTTTATAGCGTGATCAGCGAGTACAGTTTATATAAATAGAGATAGCAATTGTGACATTCAAAGCCATTTCTTACATAAGTAGAGAAAGCCACCCCACAGTACACCTCAGATTTATTCGTTTATTCCATTTTTTTTTTTTAACAAACACAGCAATGGATCATATGTCCTCCATCCTCGCATCTGTAATTCCTTACTTGGTCTCCTTGTTAGCATTTTACATGTTTGTGGAGCAGGTGAAGTACCTTAAGAAAAAGAAGTTCAGCTTAATCCCGGGTCCAACATTGGTCCTTCCCTTCATCGGCAACGCTGTTTCGCTGGTCCGTGATCCCACCCGCTTCTGGGACATGCAGGCCGCCTACGCCTCCTCCTCACCTCTGGGCATCTCCGCCAACTACATCGTCGGCAAGTTCATCGTCTTCATCCGTGCCACGGAGCTCAGCCACAAGGTCTTCGCCAATGTCCGCCCCGACGCATTCCACCTCGTCGGCCACCCTTTCGGCAAGAAGCTCTTCGGCCAGCACAACATGATCTACATGTTCGGGCAGGACCACAAGGACCTCCGCCGCCGGATCGCCCCCAACTTCACCCCAAGGGCCCTCTCCACCTACACCGCCATCCAGCAGCGCGTCATCCTCCGCCATCTCGCCTCCTGGGAGCAGCTCTCCTCCGGCCCCGGCGGATCCAAGCCGGAGCCCATCCCGCTGCGTCTGCTGATCCGCGGCATGAACCTCGAGACCTCGCAGACGGTGTTCACCGGACCCTATCTCCGTCAACCGGAGAGGGGGAGGTTCAACGCCGACTACAACCTCTTCAACGTCGGCCTCATGAAACTCCCCATCGATCTCCCCGGATTCGCCTTCCGAAACGCGCGTCTTGCCGTCGATCGGCTCGTGGACACGCTGACTGTCTGCGCGGCCAGAAGCAAGGAGAGGATTCTGTCCGGCGTAGAGCCGGAGTGCCTTGTGGATTACTGGATGCAGGACACGGTGAGGGAGGAGAAAGTGGCCGCGGAGAGAGGGGATCCTCCGCCGCCCCACTCCTCCAACCGCGAGATCGGAGGTCACCTGTTCGACTTCCTCTTCGCCGCGCAGGACGCCTCTACTTCCTCACTTTTATGGGCGGTGACTCTGTTGGAGTCTCACCCGGATGTCCTCGGTAGGGTTCGCGGCGAAGTGTCAAGGATCTGGTCGCCCGATTCGGACGCTCCCATCTCCGGCGAGCAGCTTCAGGAAATGAGATACACACAGGCAGTGGCGAGGGAGGTTTTGAGGTATCGGGCACCGGCGACACTGGTCCCACACATAGCCGGAGAGGACTTCCCGTTGACGGAGACCTACACCATCCCCAAGGGGACCATTGTGTTTCCCTCCGTATTCGAGTCATCGTTTCAGGGGTTCACTGAACCGGATCGGTTCGATCCGGAGCGTTTTGTGGAAGGGAGAGCAGAGGACCATCTATACAGGCGGAATTTCCTGGTGTTCGGGGCCGGCACCCACCAGTGCGTGGGGCAGAGGTATGCCATTAATCACTTGGTTTTGTTCATCGCCATGTTTGTGTCCTTGATCGACTTCAAGCGCCACAAAACCGACGGCTGCGATCATATTACTTATGTTCCGACCATTTGTCCCAAAGACGATTGCAAGGTCTATCTTAGCCGAAGATGTACAAGGTTTCCATCCTTGTGAAATTACCAGGTTGCCCCTCTTTACTATCCTCCCGTCCGGTGATTGTCTTCGCGTGCGTGTGAAACTGTGAATCTTTTCGACATATTGTATTTGTACCTTTCCTTCACTCATAGCGGGGGGATCTTTCGTTTCTCCTTGTTCGTTCGTTGATTGTTGCATGTGAATATAGAATTGGGCAATGGGTAGTTTTAGGATTCTTTGGGGTCATTTAGGGTAACAAATGGTTGGAATATTCAATCCTTTGTATTATGAATTCTAAATGCAATAAGTTCAGAGGAACAAAGCAATCTTTTGTGTAATAATCAACACTCTATTTCTAAAAGGACACTACCATTTAAGTGTTCAAAATATTTGAAATTTCTCTCTTGGTTATTCATAATAGATTAAAAAATGTTAGAGTAATACGATGAATTTATCGTATTTTTTTTATCTCATAATATAATTTTTATCTTTTTAACACTCATTCTAACATATCTTTTCATCATGTTTTTAAATCTTTTATCGCATCATTATTTTATTTTTTACAATATCTCTATTTTACGTGATCCGTAATCCAATGCATGTGCTCTGAAAGGAAATTGAGAGCGTCCCAATTCATTTGATTGCTTTTGTGACTTGTTAGTAGATTGGAGATCATTTTTTATAGGAGAGGATGTACTGCATTACTATAGAGACGGCTCTAATTATCATCTAAGCAACTTACTGGCTAATTTGATCTAATCAAGTCAAAATGATTCGTTGCAAGTCAAGTGTATGGATTTGATTATTTGAATGTCTTGCTGAATGCCAATTAAGAAAATACAAGGTGCATTTGTGCCGCATGTTAGCGGCGTTTTCGTTTTGCTAAATCAAGCATTTTTCATGCATCCAACAACTCGCTTTTAAGGGATTCCGGATAGAAATCAGAGAGTTGTTTGGCTGCGATCGGAAATTGACCCGAAATGCATGTGATTTAAGTAGCTCACATTTTCTGGCCGTCATTTGATACTACATGAACAGTTGTCTCGGATTCTATGGGTAGTCCGTGGGCTAATTAACTAAACCAATCAGCAAGCATGCACATTTACTTGTACAAGATTTTTACTACATGATAATTTTTATTAAAATAATATTTTTATAATCTAGTTGTGTCAATTAAAGATTTCCTGACAAACCACGAAACAAACTCTTAAATTTATTGTGGGACAGAGGGTTACAAATTAGTGTAAATCATCTGCAAGTTTATTTTTTTTCTAATTACCAACTAGTGATTTTCATTTTATTTGTTTAACATCTGATGTGCTTTTTAAAATTAATTCAGAATCTTTTCCACCTTATATGTTAACCTAGCTATATGTATAATTAAATAAAAAAATCTAATTAATCAAATCAATTCCCCTTCGACTCTGCCCCGACCACCTCAAACACCGCCGCCACGACCTTACAACTAACTACCTCTGCTGCCCTACCACCACCTCCATCTCACCGTCGTCGTCGCCATCGCCCAGAACTTCAAGATAGTCAACGGCCTCCTCCACGTGTGAGGCTTGTCTGCCCCTGCTCCTTCTCCCATCTCCGAACTGATGACCTTCGACACCGTGGATGGCGTCTACGACTTCGCCTGAGTGGAATCCCTCGACAGTCTCCTCATGGCCGTAGTCGACACCGAGGTTGTGGTTGTACGGACATGCCTTCGACAACCTTCGAATTGGTGACCCACGAGATCGAGGGAGAAGGTGAGTCAATAATCGTCGTCGGAATGTCACGATAACCTCCCAGAATTGGTTAAGGTTAAAACCTCATGTTTTAATAACCAATTTTTTATATTATCTTAATTTTAATATTTATTTATTATTATAAATATATTTTACCTTAACCCATTTATAATTAATAAAATTAAAAATAATTCATTAATAATTCTCTTTATAAATCTTGTGTGATATCTATAAGGGAGCTAGTGGCATTAATAAATCATGGCACCTCAACTGAACAAAAACCAACTCCTGTATAAGCACGCAAATTTCTCGCCTGTTTTCAACTTCATAAAAATGCATACGCAACAATCATGGATGGTGTTATATATTAAACCATCATATATGCGAAATGACATAATAACAGAGTAAGATAAGAGTGTAACGCAAGCGATCTTGGTATCATATACTCTTGCTGGAAGGAGTCTTTGCTGCTCATTATCTAAAAAGGAATTGTAAGAGAATGTCAACTAGTAACTTGTTTTAAATACTCCAATTTTACAAATTTGCAAGCGAGACACTTGAATCCATTGGAGATTCAATGTAACGTCCTAGGATTTTTCATCAATGAACACGAGAGACGTGATGCTATCGTCATTACGACACGTAACAAGACGACAAAAATACAGGAGATTAAGATAACAAAAACATACAATTAAAAATCTCATGATAAAGTAGTCCTTACATCAATGCGAAATATATCAAGATCTTAATAAAATTAATTAAAATTGAAATCTCAAAATACAGTTCAAGTTCTCACTTATTCTCTTTGTTGGTACAACCTAATCCATGTTATTTTTAAGCTATAACCGAACGTGTAATCGTGAGCTTGAACCCATGTTAATTACAGAGGATTAACAATGGGATTCATATTAATTATAGAGGATTAACACGTCTTATTCATATACGTATTCGATTATATGCAACAAACAATATGAATAAACCTGTGATTAACTACAAGATTTCATGCACAAGTATCAAGGCTTTCGATTTATGTACTTCACACATAGTGCATTCATTAGTTCATGTATTCCCAAGCTTACACACGTTATTACGTTTTATTCACGTATTTTCATGCATATATGTGTTTTCACGTTTTATTCATGTATTCTTCAAGCTTATATATGTTATCATGTTTTAACAACGCTGAGTATGAAAATAATCACACTCACATAAAGTTTGTTAGTGGGTTAGTTAGATAATACTAGGACTTAACATTGGGTCTGCAATACCCCCATGATGGCTTATGCCCAAGAAAACGGTCGACTACTCGTGCACGCAAGGAAAAGATTTGTTCCTGGATAAAATCATTCCTTCCCAACTAATCAAACTCATGACATTATCTTGATCCCTTCATTATCCGGATTTATTCTCTTTAGCACGTGTGTTATTTGTATTGTTCAGGGTTTTCTAGCAATTATTAGCATACACGAAGATTGAGTGCAATCATGTGTAGTAGATGACTATCATAGAGTATTTTATTATCTTCGTAATATAGTTCATGAATTGTTTTTAACAGCTTGCGAAGATATTTTAAGTTCGTTGCATAAGCTAAAATTCAATACAAACAGATCAAGCACGAATAACTACAAGCGGTTGAAGTGTTTATTTTGTTATAGGCATGATCACTATTTTAAATAGGGTAAATAAATTTTAGGATATAATTTAAAATGTTCATATAGTTTTTATAACCTATACAATAACACGTCTTGTAAGATTTTAAGATTTATCACTTTTTGGTCGTATCAATGTGATCCAGAAAACAAAATTAGAAACTCCAAAATTTGATTTACATACATAATTGATCATTTTGGAATAGACATGCTGACTTTTAAAGGTTGGGTTAGCAATTTCTTTGATGGTAGATCAAACCCAGGTTTTATATTCCTCTTATTATTTATTACATCATTATTTTAAAGAAATATGATAGAATGCATAAAATTAGAAGACAAACAATAGATAAGGTTACTAGTTTTACACTTATAACTTAAAATACATGCAACTGTATTTGTCGTTATCAAGGTCATATTCCTAACATGCGTTTTATAACCACGAGATTAATCAGCAAAATCCACGATATTTATATATTTCATGACATGTCGCGCAAATCATGTTTCACACCCAAACACACATATTTTTAAATTACTTTATAAATCATAACCTTAAACTATATAAAAATAGATAACTATAATTTTTACGATAAAAGTTGTGTGTACGAGTCAATTAGTCTAATAATTTTGCTTCCCCTCCGCGACGTTGACAACCTCTTGTCCAATAAAACTATAAATAAAATGAGTAAATACTTACAGTTATATATATATAACAATAATATTAACTCATATGTGTAACATATATAAACAAAACACACACATATATATATAACATGTCAATATGTCCACATATTTCCCCTTACCCACACATAAATAAAATATGTCTGTTGGAAGTCAACCCATCCACCCCACAACCAAAATGCTCTGGACAATAATCCCAGCGTCCAAGTGACACGGACTGGGCTTGGAGTCTGGTCCGAAACATGGCCCGATCCAAGAAAACCTCTTATTGAGCCCATGTTTCGGAAAGTTCTCTACTCTTCTAGCAAACTCTCCAAACTTGTAAATACTTAAATATTTACCTAGAAGAGTCTAGAACATTCTTGTAAAACCTAGGGTTGGAGGATTCTAGACATCGGGTTCTAGAGCCTTCCATTGAGGTGTATATAAGGAGAGCTTGGTTCATTTGTCAAGCCATCCTCGGAAACTCAATTCAAGCAATGCAAAGCATCCAAGTTCTCCCCAAACACTCACACTCTCAAAGTTCTTTACTCGGTTGCTAAGCACTCTCACAAGTTTTGAGCATCGTCTCGAGAAGAAAAGGCTGAACTTAGATACGGAGCCAAGCGTGTCTAGGTGCCGCACGGTCTTGAAACATTGAGCCCGTGACAGTTGGTATCAGAGCCCGGTTTGTGAGAAAAGTTGCGCTCGAGTAAACAATGGCAAGTGATCTTACTCACGTTGGTGGTGACGTTGAGCAAGACAAGAAGGGCAAGAAAAAAAGAGGGCAAACCGTAGAGAAGGCCATGTCGAGGGAAGACATTGGCGATGTGGAGGTACGGCTTGCAAGGGCGGAACTTGCAATTGCGGATGCTTCAACGAACTTGATGCTCAGTGGGAAGAGCATGATTCCCGCATGAAGGCGCTGGAGGAAGAGCAGGGCGAGCTTCGTGGGGAAGTCCAAGCTCGGCTGAACCTGGTCGTCGAGGAAACCTCTAAATCAGGTGATACTCTACGTACTCTCTTTGGAGAACTTAACTCTCTTAGGGAAGAGAATGCTATGCTTAAAGAGGAACTCAAACGGCTTATGGCGGAGATGACTCTTGTCAAAATAGCTGTGGCACAAGACAAAGGTGCATCGTCGTCTAACCCGATCATCACTCCTTCGAGGGTGGACGTTCCTAGGCCAAAAGCGTATTATGGCGCTAGGAACGCGAAAGAGATAGATAACTTCTTATGGAGCCTGGAGCAATACTTCAAGGCTTCGGGCATCACGGAGGATGCCCACAAGATAGACCATGCTACGCTCTATCTTGAGGATACCGCTAAGCTTTGGTGGAGGCGGCGGTATGCGGATGTCGAAAAGGGAACTTGCACCATTAACACTTGGGAAGAGTTCAAACAAGAGTTGAAGAAGTATTTCTTCCCCGAAAGTGCCGAAAGAGAAGCCCGCAGCAGGCTAAGACATCTTACTCAAAAGGGAAGTTTGCGAAACTACGTGAAGGAGTTCTCGGAGATACTTTTGGAAATCCCGAACTATCCTGACTCTGAGGCCTTCTTTACTTTTATGGATGGCTTGGCGAATTGGGCACGATTGGAGTTAGAACGATGTGGAGCTCAAGACCTCGCTATGGCCATGGCCATCGCCGAAAGCCTTATTGAGTACAAGAAGTCCGAAACCAAGCTAAAACCAAAAGTACCCAAGGGCAAAGGTGGGGGAGATGACCATAGGGAGGGAACCTCAAAGAAACCAAAGGAAGCCATCCATAAAGCGGAGAAGGATAACAAACGAGGAGAACGAACCTTGCAATGCTTTCTCTGCAGTGGTCCTCACGTTGCTCGCGAATGTCCTAAGCGGAGAGCTCTCTCGGCTATGATCGAAAAAGAGGAAAGGCAACAAGAGGAACAACAAATGGGGTCTTTACAAGTCCTCAACGCTATCAAGGCACATGTTGAATCTGAAAGGCGAAGGATGTTCGTCTACACCAAGGTCGGGCCGCATGAATTCAAGGCTTTGGTGGACACAGGGGCGTCGAATAACTTCCTGGGAGTAAACGAGGCCAAACGATTAGGTCTCAAATACGAGAAAGAGGGAAGATGGCTCAAAACTGTGAATTCCGATCCTATCGCCATCCATGGTGTCGCCCGAAACGTAAAGGTCAGTCTCGGCACTTGGTCTGGACTTGTCAATTTTTCTATCGTACCCATGGACGATTATACTATGGTGCTTGGAATGGAGTTTTTGGACAAGGTGCGAGCCGTGCCCATTCCCGCTATCAACACCATGTGTATATTCGAAGAAGGAAATGCTTGCATGGTACCGTTGGCAAGAGAAGGGGCCTCGAAATCCCTCTCGGCCATGCAGCTCGTGAAAGGGCTAAAGAAGGCAGAACCAACGTTTCTAGCGGCATTGAAAGTGGAGGATGAAAGACTAATGTCTGATGTGCCCAAAGTGATCAATGATGTCTTGGAAGAATTCCAAGATGTCATGCCCCCTGAGCTGCCAAGAAAGTTGCCTCCGAGGCGAGAAGTCGATCATGTGATCGAGCTGGAACCAGGTGCAAGACCTCCAGCCGCGGTGCCATATCGCATGGCTCCTTCGGAGCTTGAGGAGCTAAGGCGACAGTTGAAGGAGCTGTTAGATGCGGGGTTCATCCGACCTTCGAAAGCTCCCTATGGTGCCCCGGTATTGTTTCAAAAGAAACATGATGGTTCGCTGCGGATGTGTGTAGACTACAGGGCACTAAACAAGATCACGGTGAAAAACAAGTATCATATCCCTCTCATTGCTGATCTATTTGATCGACTTGGAGACGCTCGATGGTTTTCCAAGCTAGACTTACGATCCGGATATTGGCAAGTCAGAATTGTCGAAGGGGATGAGCCAAAAACAACATGTGTTACCAGGTACGGCTCCTACGAGTTTTTGGTAATGCCTTTTGGACTAACCAATGCACCTGTCACATTCTGTACTTTGATGAACAAGGTGTTTCAACCATTCTTGGATCAGTTTGTGGTGGTGTATTTGGATGACATAGTCGTTTACAGCAAGACTTTGGAAGATCATGTTGAACACCTTCGACAAGTCTTCCAAGTTTTAAGGGAAAACGAATTATATGTCAAACGGGAGAAATGCTCCTTTGCCCAAGAGGAGACAACGTTCTTGGGGTATGTCCTAGCCAAAGGGCGAATCATGATGGACAAGTCTAAGGTGCGAGCGATCCAGGAATGGGAGCCGCCCAAGAAAGTTCCCGAGCTAAGGTCTTTTCTTGGGTTGGTGAATTATTATCGTCGGTTCATCAAGGGGTATTCTTCTTTGGCTGCGCCATTGACGGATCTCTTGAAAAAGAACAAGACGTGGGATTGGGATACTCGATGCAAACAAGCTTTCAATGCCTTAAAAGAAGCCGTGATGGAAGAGCCGGTGTTGGCCCTCCCCGATCATACCAAGAGTTATGAAGTGCAAACGGACGTTTCGGACTTTGCTATTGGGGGCGTATTGATGCAAGATGGACACCCCTTAGCTTACGAAAGTCGGAAACTAAATGACACCGAGCGCCGCTATACAGTCCAAGAGAAGGAGATGACGACAGTGGTGCATTGCTTGCGGACTTGGAGGCACTACTTGTTGGGGTCCAAGTTCGTAGTGAAAACTGATAACGTTGCCACTAGCTATTTCTTAACCCAAAAGAAGTTGACGCCAAAGCAAGTTAGGTGGCAAGACTTCTTGGCGGAGTTCGACTTCGTCATGGAGTATAAACCAGGCAAAGCCAATTTGGTGGCGGATGCGCTGAGCCGAAAAACTGAACTTGTTGTCATCGCCACGCCAAAGTTTCCTTTACTTGAGCGGTTCGAGGAGGGAATAGAGCATGACACTCAAGCCAAAGCCCTCGTAGAGCTAGCCACGCAAGGCAAAACTCGGCGTTTTTGGCTTGACGAAGGGTTGATCCGCACAAAAAGAGGAAGCCTTTATGTTCCACGGTGGGACGGGTTGCGAAAAGAAATCCTTAAGGAGTGCCATGACTCCAAATGGGCTGGACATCCCGGTACGCATCGAACCCTAGCACTCGTTGAACAAGGATATTATTGGCCTTAAATGCGTAAGGATGTCGAGCTATATGTGAGAACTTGTCTTGTGTGCCAACAAGACAAGGTTGAACAAAAGCATCCAACGGGGTTATTGGAACCTTTGCCAATTCCAGAGAGACCGTGGGAGAGTGTCTCGATGGACTTCATTGTTGGATTGCCAAAGGTGGGCGACTTTGGCAACATTATGGTGGTGGTCGATCGGTTTAGCAAATATGCTACCTTCGTGCCAATCCCGAGTCACTTCAATGCGGAGGATGTTGCCAAGGCATTCTTCCAAAACATGGTGAAGTATTGGGGATTGCCTAAGTCGATCGTGAGCGATCGGGATTCTCGGTTCACCGGACGATTCTGGACTGAACTATTCAAGTTGCTGGGGTCCGAGCTGAACTTCTCTACAAGCCTTCACCCGCAAACGGAGCGGGTGAACGCGTTGTTAGAGTTATACTTGAGGCACTTTGTGAGTGCCAACCAAAGAGATTGGGTAAAGTTGCTAGACATTGCCCAATTCTCTTACAACTTGCAAAAAAGCGAGGCCACGGGAGCTAGCCCTTTCGCACTCGCTACGGGACAGCAGCCCTTAACTCCTCAAACATTGGCAAAGTCTTATACGGGGTCGAGTCCGAGTGCCTTCTATTTTGCAAAAGGGTGGCATCAGGTGTTCGAGTTGGCCAAGACAAACTTAGCCAAGGTGGCAAAGAAAATGAAGAAGTGGGTGGACACGAAACGAAGGCACGTGAGGTACCGTGAAGGGGACTTAGTCTTGGTGAAACTGCTCCCTCACACGATCAAGTCCTACAGCAAAACACACAAAGGTCTGGTTCGAAAATATGAAGGCCCTTTTCCCATCGAGAGACGGGTGGGAAAAGTTACTTACAAAGTGACTTTGCCATCGCACATCGAGACGCACCCGGTATTCCATGTAAGCTTCTTGAAGCCTTATAACACAGACATGGAAGACCCGGAAAGGAATGAATCAAGGCGTGCTCCGCCAAGTATAACTACTTCACATGAGCACGAGGTGCAAGAAATCATAGCCGACCGATTCATACCTCGACGGGGAACACATTACAGCTATGTGGAGTATTTGGTTCGATGGATAGGGCTACCCGATAATGAGGCGAGCTAGGAGCACGAGTTGTCTTCATTCAAACACAAAGACATGATCGAGGCCTACAAAGACGCGACGAGGGCGTCGCGGAATTAGGTGGGGGAGAATGACACGGACTGGGCTTGGAGTCTGGCCTGATCCAAGAAAACCTCTTATTGAGCCCATGTTGCGGAAAGTTCTCTACTCTTCTAGCAAACTCTCCAAACTTGTAAATACTTAAATATTTACCTAGAAAAGTCTAGAACATTCTTGTAAAACCTAGGGTTGGAGGATTCTATACATCGGGTTCTAGAGCCTTCCATTGAGGTGTATATAAGGAGAGCTTGGTTCATTTGCCAAGCCATCCTCGGAAACTCAATTCAAGCAATACAAAGCATCCAAGTTCTCCCCAAACACTCACACTCTCAAAGTTCTTTACTCGGTTGCTAAGCACTCTCACAAGTTTTGAGCATCGTCTCGAGAAGAAAAGGCTGAACTTAGATACGAAGCCAAGCGTGTTTAGGTGCCGCACGGTCTTGAAACATTGAGCCCGTGACACAAGGAAGGGGCGCGGCCGCCAACAAGGGACGACCAACGATGGGAAACTAAGGCGTATCTCACCGGTGTCATAAAAGACTGGCCAGAGACGGGGAACCCCACATCGGCCTCTGGCGAATTGAAAGGGGTGTCAGCCTCGGTTTCGCATGGTTGTGATTTGAGCAGACGAGTCGTGGTGGTGGAGATCTCGGGTGGGGGCGGCGAGTCCCTGGGTAGTCGATTGGTGGCTGTCAGGGCTGGCATGAACCATTTGACAGGGAGTTGGGGTTAGTGGTTATGGACGATGCGCCGATAACGGATAGTACACTGACGATTAACAAGACTCTAAACGAGAAGGAAGAACGAAACTTACTGAGAATTGTCTCGGTTGCACAACCTTCATTTCTCTGCAGTTGATCCCTATTTATAGGGCTATATTGTATCAGTCGCCAGAAGAAGAAATGAAAGGATACGGAATCTTGATTGACCATAATTAGAGTCTTTGATTGATATCAATTAGGGCAATAATTGATTGAAATTCTTTAATTATAGTAATGGTCGGATTTGAAAGATAAATAATAATAATAATAAAATAAAATGATCTACTGATTCCTGCTTTCGTAAGTCTCGTCTTTTTCGTTATGCTAAGTTCGGTGGTTTTGATAAAGCTTCGCTCCATTTTGTCATCACAGTTGTAAAAAAAAAAGTATTTAATTTTTTTAATTATTATCCGGTTGTATTTTGTCAATTATAAAAATAATTATTTAATATCTTAGATTTTAAAAAAATCTTGATTTTTGATATATAAATCCTCTGAAAGTATATATTTTTTGGCAGAAAACTTTCTTGAAAAAGACATATTTATTTTCAAAATTGAGGAAAATTATATGCAAAAGATCGAAAGTTTAGAAATGTTATGTGCTATTTTTCCAAGAAAAAAAAAAGAAGAAAAAAATAGCACTTAAATCTTTTGAAAAAAAATAGCACTTAAAAATGACACATAATCCCTTCAATTTTGAAAATATGCACATCCCTTCATTGTAGGGGATTTTGTGTCAAAAAAGAAAAAATATTTACATAAAAAGAGATCGTGTGTCAAAAATCAAAATTTTTTCATAATTTAGAGAAATTACTTGCCTATCATCAACATTCGAGAGATCCATGTGTCGAACGGAGATAATTTAAGATGATTATGTGTAATTTTGTACATAAAAAACATAATGCTTTGATGATACATTATTGACTTTCATCCATCATAAGTAAAACAACACCTAGTGAGAAGATGCAAACTACGGAAAAAAGAAGGGTTGGTAGAACCTTTTTTCATATTCAATTAGTTTATCCTAATATATACTAACATGGTTTCCCTGCCAGACAGACATGGCGCCTGCATGCAAGCAGCAGTTCCACTAGTCTATTGATTTAGTGCTACAGTTTAGAGATGTACTAGTAGATGGCTAGTTGTTGTCTATTTATTGCCAAGGCCATATTTCATGTCTCCTCGACCTCTTGTTTAGCTAACCATGGCTGAAGCCTCCACAACAATGTCGTCTAACATATCCTTGTTGCAGCAGCTGAATTCAGTACCATGGCTAGCAGCGGCTGCACCATACTTGTTGTCTTTGGTGGCATTTCTAATGTTGCGGGAGCAGATCTCTTACCTGAAGAAGAAGTCTCACATCCCCGGCCCTGCCTTCGTGATACCCTTCATAGGAAGCGCCGTGTCCCTGGTTCGCAATCCCACCAAGTTCTGGGATCTCCAGGCCTCCATGGCCGCATCGTCCCCATTAGGCATCTGCTCCAACTACTTCTTCGGCAAGTTCATCGTGTTCATCAGGACGACGGAGCTCAGCCACAAGGTCCTCGCCAACGTCCGCCCTGACGCCTTCCAATGCACGGGCCATCCCTTCGGCAAGAAGCTGTTCGGGGAGCACAACATGTGCTACATGATGGGCGACGACTACAAGGAGGTGCGCCGCCGCATCGCTCCCAATTTCACGGCGAAGGCACTCTCCACCTACACCACCATCCAGCAACGCGTCATCCTGAAGCACCTCACTTCCTGGCAGCACAGGGGTCTGGGCTCCTCGAAGCCGGTGGCCCTCAGGCCCCTTGTGAGGGACATGAATCTCGACACATCCCAGACGGTGTTCGTGGGTCCCTACTTGAGCCAAGAGGAGAGGAGGAGATTCGAAGTGGATTACAATCTCTTCAACATGGGCCTCATGACATTCCCAATCGATCTGCCAGGGTTCGGTTTCCGAAAGGCGAGGCTGGCCGTGGAGAGATTGGTGGAGACGCTGGCGGTGTGTGCGGCCAGGAGCAAGGAGAGGATTCTGTCCGGCGTAGAGCCGGAGTGCCTTGTGGATTACTGGATGCAGGACACGGCGAGGGAGGAGAAAGAGGCCAAGGAAAGAGGAGATCCTCCGCCGCCTCACTCCTCCAACACGGAGATCGGAGGTCACCTGTTCGATTTCCTGTTCGCGGCGCAGGACGCCTCGACTTCGTCGCTGCTGTGGGCGGTGACTCTGCTCGAATCGCACCCCGATGCCCTTTCCAAGGTTCGGGATGAGGTGGTTAGGGTTTTGCCGTCGGATCCCGCGGCCGCGATCACAGCGGATCTGCTATCGGGGATGAAATACACGCAAGCGGTGGCACGTGAGGTGCTGAGGTACCGCACACCGGCCACGTTGGTGCCGCATCTGGCGCGGGAGGATTTCCCTTTGACCGAAATCTACACCATTCCCAAGGGCAGCTTCGTGTTCGCGTCCATGTTCGAATCATGTTTCCAGGGGTTCACTGACCCTTACCGGTTCGACCCGGAGCGATTCATGGAGGCGAGGGGAGAGGGCGAGCTGTATAAGCGCAACTTCCTGGTGTTCGGGGCGGGATCCCATCAGTGCGTCGGCCAAAGGTATGCCGTCAATCACCTCGTTCTCTTCATCGCCATGTTTGCCAACTCCATGGATTTCAAGCGACATCTCACCCACGGCTGCGACGATATTGTCTACACACCAACCATTGGTCCCAAGGACGGCTGCACCCTCTACCTTGACCCCCGTTGAGTCTGACTCATCATCATCCAAGTTCCAATCAATCTATGTCTAATGATTTCTCTTCGCTCTCTATGCTTGTGCTTCTGATGCTTCAAATAAATTCTCCATCTATTATAGTTCTCACCACAGAGGAAGAATTTATGTCATGTTGGAATATCATGACTTGAGATTCGCAGCATGTTACAAGTGCATTTACTTGAACGATAATTTTATGATGTAATCATGAGATGGCTTCTAATGAAAAAGTAAACATAAAAACATTTGCTCTAAGATTGACGCCCCAAAATGTTATGCACTCGTGCATATCGTCTTTTAGTCATTAGGTTTCGCCCCTCAGTCAACTAGTATAGGTGTATCGGATGTACTTTTTCGACGTTTAATTTTTTCTCATCAATTTTTTCGCATACGTCTAATTAGGTGCACTCGTGCATATCAAAGAAAAAGTTGCGAGTTCCAAATAATAAAAACAAAACTCGTTTCGTTGGAAGGCGATTTTTGTTTTTGTTATTTAGAATTCGTTTTTTAAAAAAGCGATGTTGATGAGAAAAAAATGAGTCTTAAAAAAAATATATATATGATGGTGTATCCCCAACTAGTATCTTTTACGGGTCGTCTTTGAACACATGTCTATACCAATTTTCCAAGGCTGCTAGCATTTTAATATGGTTTGAATAGCATAGAACTCTAGAAAGGTTAGCAAACATCTTGATCAAATAAGTATTTTCTGACAAGCTTATATGCTCATAAATTAGCGAGATAAAAAATAACGCCTCCTATGAAAATAAATATCAAATAATATTTATAAAAAAAATCAAAATAATATTATGAAAATTTCTATTAATCTCTTCTTAATTTATTTATAATATTTTTAATTTTAATATTATTCAATACATATTTTGAGATATTTGATTTTCGTCTTAACGATACACGAAATTATATCACATATATAGAATTAAAGTTCACGACTTAAACTATCATTATTATTTACAAAAATTTTAAAAAAAAAATATTTGATCGTTTCACGACGTAAATCAAAATTATCCTCAATAATTATAAAAAATAAAATATTATAATTAAATTTTAAAAAAATAATAAATAGAGTGAAAAATACTGCAACATAATGCACCTGACGTAAAAAAACCGAGTGGGTTTCATCCATGAACAGAGAACGTTTATGCCATCAGAAACAAACAAATCTGACCGAGGAAAAAGTTGTTTTGTGTGAGACAGTGAGAGTCCTCCGTGAAAGGGCTCTCAGCGAAGCGGAAAGGGATGGGTTTTCGAGTGCTGGCTTCATCCGGCCAGGTATCGGACCGAGGCCTGCAAGGACCGGAAGAATTGCAAGAGGAAGGTGTGTTTCTTTTGCCCACTCGGCGCGTGAGCTTAGGATCCTGCCGTCCGAGGTGGTGATCGGGGAAGTATAGGAGTCATCATGGTAATGGTAGTAGCCATGTTAGTTCTGGTGGTGGTGCTGCTGGTCATTGTTGCAAATATTGCTGTTCTTCGTCTCCGACGTCGACTCTGCAGCATACGTCGCGGCCGCAGTCTCCTATGATGGCCTCCGATGGAGGTCGTCCAGAGGGCGGCTGCCAGGTTTTTGAGGTTCGAGATGATGAGGGGTGTTGAGGGTGCTGTCAGAGGAGAGGAATTACTTACAAGGAGATGTTGAATGAGCCTGATGGGATCCATGGAGAATGTGAATCTCTGAATGATTGCGGTGCTGGTGTTTGAAATGGATTGTGGGTGGACGTCTGCGGTGATGGTTGTGATGAAGGGATAATGCCGGGGAGGCAGCCTGGGCGACGACGACGACGTGGAATAGGCTGTCTGCCGGAGGTTATAATTGCTTCGATTCTTATCCTGCTATCTCTGCGAGCAGCAGCATCGAGTACAATTTGAATGGTGATACTGACAGGGCCGCGAATGACGGTGTATCAGATCGGGTGCTCCTGATCTCGGTTGGGTTAATGATCTTCTTATGTAGGCGACGCTGGAATATGATGCTGGTGATTGGTGAACGTGATGTGATGATTATGATTGGTAATTGGGTTTAATTTGTGTACATAATGTTGAAGGCATGTTCATAAGCGTGGTGCTAATGCTGAAGCTGAAGGGGATGCAAGTATATCTGTTTGGATTATTTTGGGTAAATCGTATTTTCGGATTTAATTATATAATAGGCCGTATGTGGCTGCTGCTGTTTGTGATTAGTGTTCCAACATTTTGATTTGGTCTTGGGACCTTTGTTGTAAGCGACTTCTGATGATCATTTTGTCAATAAACTACTATTCGACTGATAATTGGACCGAATAACCCCTCTATTATATTCTTAATGTTGGGTTTTTCGATAAATACTGAGAACCTAATAAGAGACGGTGTTATTGTGTTGAAATTAGAAAATCAACCACAATTACACAGACACAAGATTTAACGTGGAAAACCCTCCCATTGGGAGAATAAAAAACCACGAGACGCACACCGACAAACTGCACTATATCAGCAAACAAGTAGAATTGTTCTTCTTAAGTTTTAGACCTAAAACTTGAGGCATACACAAGAAGTAGTAATGAAATGTAGTAAGGATAACAGCAATGGAAACTACCCGTTCCAAAATCCCAATTTCATTCAACAACCTGCTTCGTTAAAATTGCAAGCGGTGACTCTGTAATTTTCAGCTTGAAAATTGGAAAATCCATTTTTGCACTGAAAACTGAAAAATTGCTTTGGAAGCTTACTGAAGCTTTGTGTGTTGTTGATACGCCCTTCAGTTTTTCCTCCTGGAAGCTTGCTCTCAGTTTTCTTTTCTCCACTTCACTGCTCTCAGTTTTTCCTTCACTTCACTGCTCTCTGGAAGAAGAAAGCTGCGG
>LIEC01011967.1:28843-53169 GCA_001925005.1 Drosera capensis
AGTTTTTTTTTTTTTTTTTTTTTTCATTTTGGGCTGGACCTTTGACAAGACCCAACGTTACAAGGCCAACACTCAAACCTTCGAAACAAATCATTAAGTTTAGGAGGAGGATAGGCTAGACTAAGCCCAAAAATTGTTCTACAGAAGTCAGAACTATAAAAATGTGCTATCAAATGTAAAAGCTGAGCCTCGTGGCTGCTGAAGAGTTTCGAAACAGTCCTACAGTTGGTTGATACCTATTTGACAATTAACATTAATTTGTGTACGATATCAAGATTAGCTCATTTGTAAAGAAGTCAGAAGTTTGTGAAATGATCCGGCCGTTATCCGAGTTCTAGGTGCAGATATATAGTGGTGGAGTCATAGAATAATATCTTTTGGGTTTGATTTTCCAAGATTTGGGTGTGTGTATATATCCTATATGTGTGCGTATATATAAATGGGGTGGAATGAGGTACCGTTGTTGAGGGAATCAGAATCCAACAAGAAGGGCGAGGAGAGTGGTGTGATGGGAACGGCCACGTGCACGGGCACGGGTGAAGGATCTGAATCCACGGGAGGAAGAAAAGGGTACTGGCGATGGAGCAAGAAGGATTTCTACCCGGAGCCTTCCTTCAATTCCTGCGCCGATTACAAGGCGGCGGTGCGTCAGACGCCGCCCCGCCTCAAGGACCGCCTCCTGGATCGATCCACCGAAACCAACGAGCTGGTGGATCTGAGCAAGGAGAGCGAGAACCCCATGAAGCGATGCCTCACCGAGTGGGATCTCATCTGGCTCAGTTTCGGCTCCGTCGTCGGCTCCGGCATCTTCACCCTCACCGGCTAGGCATCTCTCTCTCTCTATCACATCAATCTATTTCTCTATATCATTCTTATCACTTGAGTACTAATTACAATTACCTCTCAACAACCACCAAACCCATTAAAATTTTTGTTTTTTTCTTCTGGGGTTTTTTTATTAGGGGGTGGTGTTCGTTGAGAGGTAATTGATCCATGTGTATAAAAATAAATGAATAAATGCAGGAGGCTCACGATGACGCCGGCCCTGCCATTGTGGTGTCGTATGCCATCTCCGGCCTATCCGCATTATTCTCAGTCTTCTGCTACACCGAATTCAGCGTAGAAATCCCTGTCGCCGGTGGCTCCGTCTCCTTCCTCCGCATCGAGCTTGGCGATTTCATTGCTTTTACCGCCGCTAGCAATATTATGGTAGAGGCCATACTTGGCGCCGCTGGCCTCGGACGGTCTTGGTCTTCTTATTTCGCCAGCATCCTTAGCAACAATTCTGATTTCCTCAGGATTTATGTCAAATCTTTGCCTAGTGGTTTCACTCTCCTGGACCCTATTGCTGTCGCTGCCCTCATCATCATTAACGCCGTTGCCGCTCTGGGACTAAGTTGGCTTGGTCATCAGTTCCTTGGTCATACTGTTCATCTTTGTAGTCGGCTTTGTCCGTGGTAAGACCGAGAACTTGTCGCCCTTTTTCCCCTATGGTGCTAAGGGTGTCTTTAGAGCTGCCGCTGTTGTCTACTGGTCTTATACGGGTTTCGACATGGTGGCCACAATGGCTGAAGAAACGCAGAATCCATCCACACACATCCCTATCGGATTAGTGGGATCCATGCCTGTCGTCACGGTCATCTACTGCTTGATGTCGCTCACACTCGTCCTGCTGCAGAAGTACAACGAGATAGATGTCAATGCTCCTTACACCGTGGTATTCCCCAAGATTGGGATAAGCGGGCAAAGTATTTGGTATCTGTTTGCGCTCTTAACGGGATGACAACCAGCATGCTTTGTGGCTCCATGGGGCAAGCTCGGTACGCCACCCAGATTGCTAGTGCCAATATGATCCCTCCTTGGTTTTCTCTGGTTCATCCCAAGACACAGATACCTGTCAATGCTACCATGGTGGTGACAATAATTGGTGCCATAGTGGCACTATTCTTGAGCTTGGATGTGCTGTCCAGTGTATTCTCCTTCAGCACTCTCTTCATTTTCATGCTGATGGCGGTTGCATTGCTGGTGAGGCGGTACTATGTAAAAGATGTGACGTCTAACAAGAGCTTGTTCAAGTTTGTCGCATGCTTGCTTGTGGTTTTTGGTGCTTCCATTGGAATAACGGCGATGTGGAGCTCAAACTACCTTGGATGGATTGGTTATTCGGTGTGTGGACTGATTTGGTTCGGTGGTACTCTAGGGATGCAATTGCTTCCGAAACAGCACACTCCAAGATTATGGGGGGTGCCGCTGGTTCCCTGGCTTCCATCCATGTCCATTTTTCTTAACTTGTTCCTCATTGGATCGATGGGTTATCTGGCATTCATAAGATTCTTGCCTGCAGTGCAGTCATGCTGCTCTATTATGTTTTTGTCGGCCTCCATGCTACTTATGATGTGGCTCACCAAAATCGTGATGCAGTGAAGATCGAAGACGGAGAAGACAGATAGAGGTCAGATCGCAGCTCCGCTGCAAACTTGGGATAAGTACATGTTTTTGTCTTTGGTTTTTGTTTTCATGTTAAATTTTTTGAAGCTCAGGTGGCATATATGATTATTAGAACTTCTGTATATGTGTAGACTTATGCAGAGTTTTAAATGCTCTCGTCATGCAATTTTTGGTATCGATTTCAGCAAATGATCACACAGGACCTCCCATTCAACTTAGACTGTATCGGTATGTCACAGTTGCATCCTGGTGCGAATACAGTTGATCAGCTTATGAAGCCGACAAATATATGTTGCTATTCATGATCGTATAAACCTACATTTTTTTAGATATTTAAGCTCAAATGCGTTTGGACTTCTGCACTTGGATGGTTAGTATTGCGTAGGAACTCTAGAGAGTCAATGGCATGGGCGACAAGGCAAAGAAGAAAGGATGATCCCTCAAAGTTCAAGGCCTGAAATTTCAATACGATGGACGAGTCTATAGGATCCAGCCAACATGACACAGAGCAAGAACTCGTAGTGCTTAAGAAGCATGATGGCATCATGCCATCCATCTTTCTATTCTAGTTTCAAATTTTAAGCATCTACCAGTTAAGGGAAGATCCTCCTAGGCTCCATCACCCCGAGGGAAAAATTGAACAAAGAATAGCCTAGGTGGACTTACAACTCCAGACGTAGATAACCATCCTCTTATATCTATAGAAGTCTGCATTGAGGTGAATTGATCGAGAATCGCACCAGAATGCCACCTACTTTCACTCATATGCTTTTGCATACTAACCCTACAATAACTGATGAATACTAACCCTACAATGGCCTCCCACTCCCCATGGTGAACCCTCGCGTTCCATCAGGCATCTTCGGACCAGGAGGTGTCTTTGAAGTGTCACCGATACTAGACTCATTCCCTGAGAGCAACAAGCAAATGAGCTAACATATTAATGAATAGCGCAATGATTGTTAGACATTAGACTCGAGTACCATATCTATTACCACTGTTAGTTTTACCAGTACCATGGGATCCAAGTGATCTGCATCCCATGGATCGTGGGTTCCGACTTTTCCGCTTATTTCTCTCTTTTGGGTAATTCACCCCATCCTGAAAAGGAGTATCTCCAATAAAAACCTTTGGCAAACACTCTGAAGTATATGGAGTCTACCAAATTTTATAAATGAATCACAATCCAGCATTCTCCACTCTTCTCGTTGGGGCACAATTTTGATAAACAAGAAGGCATCATACTATAGGTCATGACACTAAACTTAAAAGGCTGACATTGACAAGAAAAATCACGGACCTTATCTCCATGTGAATCAGCAAAGGTCCTGTTGAAAATATCGGTATCCCCAACACCAGCATCAGAACCACGGGTACTCTTATTCTCTGAACAGCATCCCTTCTTGCTCTTTTTCCCAAGCTCATACCCCTAAAGAAGCAATGCCGATATCATCTTTTTCATTGTTTATGAAGAACAATGGCATATGATAAATGAAGCTGCAGAACATGATACCAGTCTCTTCGAGAGAAGCTGAACTTGCATCCCGTTTCTCCAATCTTTTTCATTATTCAGAGTAGCAACCTAAGTGGATTACCCAATTGTAGGGTTGTTGGTCTTTTATTACGTGAATAATAGAAAACAGAATCAAGACGATGGGAAAATGCTTGCATACCGCTTTCTCGGCAGCCTCCACTGTTTCATACTCGAGAAGAGCATGCACCTACAATGTGAACACCATAGTGATGTACAGTTATTGCCAGGGAAAAGTGATGGATAGGATCATATAACACTCAAACCAGCATGAGGTTCACATCAGCTAAAAAATAATGATAAGCCATTATGTTTATGCTCAAGGCTCGCACTATGTTTACCACACCTTTTTTTTTTTTTTTGTGAGTGCAAAAATAAATCCAAATAACTAATGCCTCCTACCTTTCCACTAACTATCTTCTCTGCTCTTTTGTATTCTTTAAATCCTTATCAACATTTGGATCACAAATAAAAATAACATTTATGCTGCAAGCATAAGTAAAGCAAGACAATAATCAAAATGAGATTGATATCCATAGTGAGAAATTTGTATCATAGTGCACTAGTTATCAAAGAGTGACACACTTTCCTACTTCATCGAACATTTTCCGGATATTTTCCTCGGAATGATCCTCCGGTAAATTTTCCACAATGACAGTACGAACCTGCAACATATTCATTAGATTTCACACAATTTGAAAAATAATACAAAGACATGATTAAGAAGATGCATGCAATTGGATGCTTGATCTCTAGCGGAAGAGGATGAAGCTGTTTCACTCTGGTCTCATTTTTACTCACAACCTAAAACACCGAGAGGCACCTTTAAACAAAAGAGAGGAATGCAAACATACAGAGACTTGTAACAGGAAAGAAAATTACGAGGGAGATGAAAATGTACAACATACTAGCTTAGAAGATTCCTTGAGTGCCTCTACTATTAGGGAAGTGTCTTCAGTGAGTTTCTTTATTTTCCTAAACGAAGAAATCAAGGAAATTGATACTGCAAGAAGAGCACATAGAAATCAATACAATGAGAAATATCAAAGGCATCAGCGACAGAGTAACATCGAATTTTATTAGGATAAGCGTAAAATATAAATAGGAAAGGGAAGAGATGGACAGATAATGCAACAGTGAGAGTTTTTCGAAAGAAAACATCCAACAGCAATCAAAACCTCATCACTAGTTTGTTGTTTGGTCCAAATAATATGAGATAACCAAACGCATAATGAACACCGAAAAATAACTAGTCTTGGATCCCTACAACAGCACATATGGAATTCAGAAAAAGAAAAAATGCAAAAGAACAGATAAGAGGAGCCACACTTTGAGCACAGAATTCTAGAGTTCAGCAATGGAAAAATTGGTTTAAAACTCCTCGATGGATAACATGTTAATAACAATTTGCAGTTATACAATGTTGTTTGTGTGTTTGTGGTTGGCATAGAACCAAAGACATGTACGGCAAGGCAATGGCAACATGAAAAGAGAAGGACCCCTTGGCAGATTGTCCCATCATTTGGAGCTACTTAGCATCTGAGGAGAACATCCAGGTATGCCCCAAGTCAGAAGCAGCTGCTTCAGTTTTCATTCTCACCTTTTCCATCGTCACTCTACCTAAAAAACAATGTTGAAGAAGCAAATTGCCCTCTATTCTCTTAGTTGTTAGATTCACATCAGAGCTTCCTCATGAGTTCGACCATCCTTACGGCATGACTGTTTTGGGCTTCCGGTTCCCTTTAACAGAGCTTATAAGCTAACATATTTTCCTCAAATAGAACATTAGTTTACATAAGAAATTAAAGGATTTACTAAAGCAGAGTCTCACACTAGTTTCCCTCGAGTATAACGAGGGTAAGAATTTCTTTATGCACACAGGACAAGGTTGAATAAATGGTGTAAAGTAATAAGCTGGATATATCAGTGCCCAAGGATCACAATCCCTAGTTTAACTATACATATCTGTCAGGGAGAACCACAAGTTGCAAGAGCCGTATTGTACATGTTTCTTGCATGATTAGCAACTTGTAAATAATATGAATGGTATTTACAGTCGTTCATGGAAGATATAAGTTATCCATAATTGAAAATTTAAAAAAACAATTACTGGAAAAGAGCCAACTAGTATGAAAGATGATTGTATCCGCCAGAAAACAAGAAATCTACAGAGAAAAAAATTACCAAAAATATACCAAGTCCATATATCATACTACATATGAAAGTGAAGTAAAAGATCACAACAAAGAATATATTGGAAACACAAGTTAATAAGTCATCCAGATGATAAATGTAAACACCATAAGAATAGCAAAAAAGCCTATCACTTACCAAAACCATTGTCCTTGCTAACATGATTCATCAAGAGCATGTCATTTCTTAAATTGGCATCACTGAAGTAATATTCCACCTGCAAGAGTTTCCAAAAAGTTCCAATATTAATAAATTTAGGAAAAATGAAGGGAAATAGAACAATAGTAATTACTTCCAATTTCCAAGGAGTAATAAAGATGAAAAAGAAAGTTAAATTTTTTCACCCTGAAGGGGGAAAGAATAATAAATGTGGAAGGTTAAATTACGCATGTACAAAATAATATATTCACATAAACTCAACAAGTGCAAGTGCAGGGTATAAGGAAGCTAAATATACATAATCTTATCCTTGTTTTATATTTATAACAAAACTGCTATTTTTTCATGTCATCATGAGCAGGGGCAGAGTCAGAAATCCAACATGAGGGGGGCCGACGTGTATGACATATGTTGACCGTTTGATTAAAAAATAGTATTTTTAAATCAATAAAAAGAATTAATTACAATTTTAGACTTTCCTAATACTCCTTTTCAAATATTAAAAGAACAAAATGTAAACTAATTGTATATTCTCCAGATAAATATAACATTTTTTTCCATGTTGAATGTAACAGTATGCAAAAAAATTAGTCTTATAGTATATAGGTATTTTAACATATACTTGTATAATTGAAAGGATAACATTATAAGTATTTTAAAATTAAGAGTTCATATAGTTAGAAGAATATCTTTGTTTTTAGAAACTAGTTAGAATAAAAAAAGGTACTAATATTTGGGTCATAAAAAATGAAGATATAAAACTCCATTAAGAACAAGAGCTCATATTCCCAAGATCTTACATTAGAGATTAATAATAGGATACACATTATGCACAATGAAAAAGGATGAATGAGCATTTACTTTGTAGTTGTACACTTGGATGGAAATAAAATCAAAATAGGAAAAGAACAAATAAGAAGAGAGAGTTTTACAAATTAAAAACAAAAAAAACAAAAAAGGGAGAAAAAAAAGTTTACACCGCTCAGGGGACTTGAACCTGCACCTAAGAATTGTAGATGAATGCTACTAACCAAGGACTGGCTGAACTCTGTAGCGAGGATGTATACATATATGTAGTTTACTCTGCCCATAGTGGGGGCCCTGGCCCTGCCAGCCCCTGGTCATGAGGCATCGAACCCCTGACCTCATAATCAAGGGAAAGTGTTGCTTACGTCCAAAATTAAGCATAATATTAACCAAAAATACAATCAAGACATATCCCAAATCAAAATATTTCCCAGGTTTTGAAATCTCGTACGAGTGTATGAACTTAGGATTAAGAAAAATACACAAAAGGATTGGCATTATGAGGTGAAGAAATTACTTAGATAATAACTCCAAGCATTTGCGCGAATATGTGGCTGATTACAGAAAGCTGGCAACACCAAGGACCTCATTTCACCGTAGCGAATATCTCCTAAGAAAAAAATTCCCACGAGCCTCCACCACACTTCTCTAGCAAAAGAATTTAAATTAATTTGTTTAAAACCAAAGAAATGCACCGAGTCCTATCTCTGTTGTTAAACCCCAAAAAATAAAAACAAAAAAATGGGAGAGCATCTACCCCGGGAGGGCAAAGACCACATGATTGGAAGAAAGATTTACCTTATCAATGAAATAATCTTGTGTTGTGGAAGTTGCTTCCCTTATGGAAGTGTCAACCGGAATTTCAATCGGGAAATGGAAAATAAATAGGGGAACTTCCCTGCTTGATTATCTTGGCCTTGAGTTGCTCCGCGTCGGTGGTGTCAGTTTCTTGGGACAGACGTGGAAGAGATTCGGCGTCGACCTCATCAGACGGTGAGGATCCAACCGGCTGATCGGCGGCGGCGGCGGCTGCAGCTGCTGCATCTGATAATACTGATTCAGAGGCACCAACTACCTGAGGGCCTCGGATATCGTCTATCCCCTCAGTCGCCATGAAAGATGAAGAAATGGAGAATAATTACCACAGAGGAGGAGAGAAGCAAAAGATAGCAGTATATAAATTATACCGCAAAGCCCCGACGCCCATGCACTCAGTTAGAGCAGGACCGGTGCAAATCACATATTGGTAGGTATAATTAAATTATAGCAATAGGTCTAAAATAATCTATTTTAATGAGTAAATTATTTTTTGATAATTTCTACGTTTAACTAAATATTATGTCGTATATGATAATGAAAATAATTTTTGTCATATTTTGTCTATTCATAAAATGTAGAGCACAAATCCTAATACAAAGAAAATTTAACATGTGATATTCTTTTATCCGTTGATTTATCATATACATATATTATAACATCAACGCCACTAGAACAATATCGTTATATTTTAATATATTATAACTATTCATAACCAAAATAAGGCTATTTATATCATTTATCATTGGACTTGCTTTTAGTTGTTCCTCTCCTCCCGACGTCAATACAACACTCGCAAGTCACAACTTAAATTCCAGAAGCCACATCCACATTTCCTCGTTCTATCTAAACTTTTACTGATTTTACTTGTCATTTAATCTTGAATATTAGTTCTAAGATTATTACACCTAAGTTCATTCAATTTTGCAAGTCCTTTTTCTTTGACATGTGACTTCCTTTTTAGTTTCCTTACATCGAAAAGGACATAAATATCAGAATCAGTTTTTCTTTCAACTTTAGATAACCATCCCAATTCTTATGTCATTAATAGAAGACAGTCTCAACGAACCTACATGTAATACAGGTTAAAGCTTCAAGAAAACACAAAGCGATCCACTTGCTCACTACCAAATTGCATTTCTAGATCTTCGAATAACTTAAGCAAATAGATTACGATCAGAGCTAGATTAGTAGATGAACACTTCTTCCGCAAACATAACATCCCAGTGATCAAAAGCAGAGCACAACCTGCCTGAGCTCTCGTCCATTAAAACGACAGACTACGACAAAGACCATGAAAGTCTTACACCAAAACCCAGAGCAAAATCAGCACAATCCAAAGCCCCCAAAATTCAATCGTGATCGGAGCAAACCCAGAAGTAGCCCAGATCCTGACATCATCAAGAACAGGTCCACATAAGGAGCTAATGTGATCAGTTCTTGTATTGTAATACACACTGTAGAAGGCAATCCTAGTCCTCTCGGACTTGGCCGTGAAGTTGAGTCCAGTGCGCTGAAAGGTGGAATTTGAGTCTACAACATAGTGCACATTCCGAGCCTGATCTCCGGCAAATGCCATGACAGCCAGTGGCTCCTTGCAGCTGTCCCCAGCCAGCCCCATCGAGAAACTCAGAGTGTATTGTTTTTGGGGCGTGGTCTGCACCATCTGGGAGATAATGCCCTCTTTTCCCGACACCAACTCGACAGCCCGCTTGCCCTGTGGCACGCTGAAATGGGTGGAGTCAATGAAACGAACTGCCCGTGTTGATTCCACAATCCAACCAGGTAATGGGGAGGTTCCCTGGTCAAGGTTGGTGGGGAGCAGGACCCCCAGCGACTCATTCTTGAACAGCCATGGACCTTCCTCTAAATCACCGTTCACCACTGCATTGTCTGTGTTACCGCAACAAAGCAAACACCACCAAGAATCGGTAAACCTCTAGCTGGCCTAATCTGAGTCTCTTTAATTCCTCCTTGATTGAAATCTAGATTCAAGACTAAATAGAAAAACATACAAATACAAAATACAACCAACGGGGAATATTAGTAGTACCTTTGGCGCGATCAGGGGTGAACATCTTCTTGATGGCAATGTCATCTATGACAGGGCCGCAAGTGGGGTCATCCTCCATGCCGGGGTTCTTGAGCACCAGCCTGACATCATCCTGCTGGGCCTCGAAGGCCCAGGCATAAGAATCCCAGCCCTGGTCGCTGTATACAGTTTGAAGATCGATCGCGGAGGTTGCGGGAGCGACGGAAACGTTGAGGGACTCGAGCTGGGCGCAGGTGCGGGCAGCGCTGAAAGTGACGGAGTAGAGGGAGCTCTTCTCTACCTTGAGGTCCTGTCCGATCTCAGCGTCGTTGCCCAGCCTCACGGCGTGGCTCCCGCCAGGGATGATGAGGATCATGGCCCCTTGCTTTTGGCCCGCCGACACCAGCTCCACCGTTCCGTTTGAGGCCCATCCCGGAATCGTCGACCCTCCCTCTCCCAACACATCATCGGAGAAACCCCCTGATGGCGCCATCTCGAAATTTCCGTTGATCAGCAGGCCTGTAATTCAACCACCATCATATTCTAAACCCTTATACAGCATTGTTAACATTTTTTTAAAAAAGTAATAAGATGATATCCACGCCACACATACACACGCTAGGACATATGAAAATGCTATCGATTTCCGCATATGATGATAACGCTGCCACTGCCACATAAATTGGTAACAAAACCATGAAGCAGTTTCCTGTTGGTATGTATTTGAGCACCGTCCACGGCCTAGCAATGATCAGTATACTATAATGATACGAATGTTACTAACGCATTCCAGTCGGCCCATACCCATAACAAAGACACGAACCAATGAACCATTCTGATGGTCTTACCAAGGGGCCCGCAGATTTGTCCGCAGAAGGACTCTTTTGAGAGTGTTCTACCAACTATAGGTGATTGGGAACATCATTTCTCTTTAATTATGAAAATATATATATGATCTTTTTTTTATATATAATTTTTTTAGGTAAGGCATATGACCCATATTTCAATGTCTATTCAGGGAGGTTTTATGCCTAAGAATACGATGCTTGTAAGATTTCAAAGGATTATGTATTTATTTGCAAAATTAAAGGGGGTTATCTCATAATTTAAGTGGCTAAAGGTTACTGTATTTCTCTCCTAATAATAGTAATCCCAGAGCACGGACGAGACATGCGTCGATTGCAGTTTACCCTAAACCTGAAAATGAAGTGGAGAAGATCAATCGATAATCTCCTGTTGCAGGCAAAATCCTCACGGATTCAGATGCGAAACGTAATATCAATTTCGAATCCCTTAAAAAAATGCACAAAAAGAAGACAATGAAATCAAAAGATCCACTGACCGTCCTGAATGAAAACATTTTCTGCAACCATTCTCTGAGCGGTAAGAAATGTAGTTAATAAAAAAAGAGTAGTGACCGAGCAGATTGTGCTTCTTCTTGACATCCCAAACATTTTGTGGAAGCAGAAACACTCTCTGGCTTTGCTTTACTAGTGGAAGTGACCTGTGATTGGAAGGGCGGGTGGTAAAAAAGAGATGAATAGTGCAAAGCAATGTGTGAAATGAGGTTGTGAAAATGGTGTCCTTTTTATCTGGCCTGATTTTAACCCCGCATAACCAAATGATTATCACCGTTTCACGAGTGTCCCTCACCTCTCGTCCTTCTTTTTTTTTCTGCCTTTTTTTCCTATGAACCTCACTTGTCTTTTCTAATTTCTATTTCGAGGTGTATTTTTTATTTTGTTTTATATTCTCTTTGTTTCATTTATTTTAAAATATTATATTATTATTATATTATTTAATATATATTTTTATAATTTCGTTAATAATTTAAAAAATTACATCATTATTTCAGAAATTAAATACATAATTTAAACTATCATCAGTATTTTATAATAATTTTATGTAAAATAATATTTGATCGTCCCGCATACGATTTATAATTTGAATAATTTTATCTATATAAATTTATAATTGTGCAATCACTCTTCCTTTTTTTCTTTTTTTATAAATTGGGCCTAATGAGTTTTTAAGGTTATGAATTTCTAATGATTAATATATGGGTTAGAGTTTTAATGAATATTGACTTATGATTTTTTAATACTTGATGTATAATTGGGTTTCTAATATTTAATATGCATATACAATAATAACACTTTTTCTATTGATAAATTAGGAATAATGAGTTTATAATGATTATGAACCTTTGAAAATTAATATATGGATTGAGACTATATAAACATTAAAAAAATAGCATCGATGCGTAAGAAATTATCTTTAAAGTTTTAGTAATAAAATGATCATCTATGTTACATATGATTAAAATTAGTTATTTATATAAGTTACAATTGTAAAATAAACGAGACAGCTATAAATTTTATATTAAAACAATAGAAAGCGAAAAAGTTGACCTAACAAAGAAACCGAGGGACCAAAAAGCCACTGTAGGGGTTCTCTGGCTCCTTACTTTCCGCTGGGGAGTGGTGTTATTATATGGACAAAAAGGGAAAAAAGGCATTTTCTCGAGATATGGAAAGGGGGCAGAAAATGATTTTTTTTTTCATTTTATTTAAATTATTATATTTTAATATTTAATAATTTTTTATATAAAAATATCCATATTTATATTATATCAGCTCAATCATCATTATTTCTCTTTTTTTTTTCCCCACTCATTTATCTCACACACTCAAAAGGATGAAGTTGTCCTTTATTTTTAATTCAATACATACATAACTTATCGCGTCAAACCGTTATAATTTGAATAAGACGGATAGAGTAATTATTAGTAAAAAAAAATTAATTTCAAAATAAATAACAATTTTTTATAATTTTTTAATATAAATTTCAAGTCTATCTGTAAAATATTCACCCTATTTCATTCAAATTATAATGGTTTAATCCGATATAATAATTTATATATGTGTTGAATTAATAAAGAATAACAACTTTGTCCTAAGTGATATAAAGGAATGAGGAAAAAAAAATTATTAAATATAAAATAGAAATATTTTTATTGATGAATTGATGTGATATAAAATAGAAATATTTTTATATATAAAAATTATTAAATATAAAAATATTGCAATTTGAATAAAGATCCCAAAAAAAATTAAAATTTAAATGAGATGAAAATATCTATTAATTCTTCTCTCAACTTTATAGTAACTTCATAACCATAAAAAATTATTTTTTTCAATAAAATCCATATAAATTTCATAAATATAAAAAATTTTATATCCATCCAAATATTTTGATTAAAATAAAAAATGTTCCTCGAAGAGAAGCAATGGTGAAACACTACACATCACCAAGCCACCGCCTGCTATGCGAGACAGTCTTTCTTGTTTCCAGAATCCGGGCCCGGTGGTCTTTCCCCCGGCCCGGTAACGAGCCCTCACCGCTGGACCCATCATTCACATGGTTACCGTAGCGGTAGGATCGTTTTAATAATAACGGTTACAATATCCTCAATCTTTTTCTTTTAGAGAGGAAAAAAAACAAACGAAAAATTTTACTCACTTCTAATCTGTACCATACAAATTTTGTCATGTTATTTTTTTGGTAATGAATTTTGTCATGTTATTATAGTCCAAATTATTGTTACTTTACATCATATCTTCATAATAATGTTTGTTTTTTTATAAAGTTTTTAACAATCGTGTCCAACGAAAAAAAAAAGACACATGTTGTAATGTCACAAATAGATTTTTTTCACCTTATCTGACACGTGATATTATTACTATCACAAATAGGAGTATATACATGAACATAAAAAAGAAACAACATTGGACATAAACATATGATACAAACCACAACCCAACATACAGATCCTCAAATACTACAAATTCGATTGTAATTATTATATAATACTTGGATCCCAGATTCCCACCGTCAGATAGCACAAGGTACATAAGTTATTATACAATCAATCAAGTCTTGTACTTAGGACCCAAATACAATGAAATGTCATTAAACTTAATACAAGGAAGAGCATGGTCTGCGACAGCTATTCTTAGGCTTTCCCCACTTCATGAGAACCTAATGAATGTGAAAAAAACAAAACAAGACAAACCAAAAAGCAAATCCATGAGTAAGGAGTACTCTGTAAACATTGGATACTGTTATTAAAATGACATAACATTAGTATGACGCGATATGTTCATAACGGTTATATTTGATGGTATATTAAAATCTTTTTTATTATAATATATTATCTTGTTAACACTTTATATATAATGACAAAAGGATATGTGTGTAAATATTTTTATCATTAGTGTTAATTATTGCGAGAAAATGATATTACTGAAAATATTTTTACTAAAAAAACTAGGAGTTTCCGTCAAAAAGAAAAAAAATCTAAATTTTTTTATATCATATGTTATAACAACTTGATCTGATTCATAATGCGATACGATTAATTTGATAATTATAATCATTTCAATAAAAAAAACAAAATAAATATCGTGATATTTCATACAAATGATATTATAAAAGACATATATATTCATATTGTTCACCCAAATGAAATTTTATGAAAATATTTTACAATAGTATCAAATATAAATGAAATATCAAAATAATTTAAAAATTATTTGAATAATATTCCATTTATATTCATGTTGTCACCTAGGCATGATTGATATTGGAAAAAAAAATGACAACTTTTCATATTTATTTATAACTTCATTAAAAAAAAAAGAAAAAAAATCATTCATTTTTCCCCATATTTTTCATCTATTTATTCGTTCTATCAAATTAGTTCATGGATTCGATTATTGATTAGAAAAAAAGATGCAAAATTCATTTTATGATAAAATGTATCTTCATTCTTACATATAATTTTTTTTTATAATAACATTAAACAAAAGATGTTTATATATAAGGGTTAGTGTCCGTACTGCAAGCAGCAGTTTATTAAATATTGTAATCCCATTCCTTCCACACAATCTTAAAAAACAAAAAATTTAAAATTCAGTAAAATAACAAAACAAATTTGAAAATTGAAACATGTGGTGGTGGAGATCATGCTTTTGCAACAATTAGTTCCTATGGTGCTTACAGCATTGTTTTTTTTTTTTCTTTATATACATTTCAAGAATGTTTTAAATATTCTCGATAAATTCAAAATAATTACAAAAAAATTTATAATGATATAAACATAATTAATAAAAGTATTAACGATATCAAGATAAATAGTCCCATAAATGATCAATTTATGAATAATTAATTACATATGAGATTAATGCATTATTCGCACAGAACACGGATGACACAATAGTTGATATTTGAATATGTTGATTGCATGCTAGACATCCCTTGAACTACCAATGTTGGATTCGGTTTTGTGCAGAAAAACATGCATCATCTCTTTAACTAAATCACAGAAGCACTCCTAAGGTTTGTCATCGAAAGATGCTTACTAGCCACCCTTTTTTTTTCATTGGTTGCTCGCCCTTTTCCGCTCCGGTCAACTTTTCACCCGACTTGGTATTTCATGCCGAAGTTGTGATGGAATACATGACTAAAGATGATTCCATTTACTTCGTCATATGGTTCGTCGGAGTTATAGTCATTCAAGAAGGTTCGTTGTGGGTTGGGGTTGCGTTGTTATTCGGGTGACCTGCTAGTTTTGAAGAGCGAAGAGGTTGGGTGAGGCAACTTTGATTTGATTTTTTGTTTTGATCGAGGTGTGGTAACGTGATAATGGTGGTGGTGACGTATTAGTTTTTTAAAAGATGTACGAGTAAATTTATTATTAGACATATTATTTTTTTAACAAAATATAATTTTTATATCATTTTATCAAATCGGATTTTTAATAGTATTTCAATCTTTTTTCATTAGAAAAATTTTATAATAAAAAATATTAATTTATCCATATTTTATATCACATCTTTTAACCTGTTATCATTTATCTCTCTCAATTTAAATTATACTCTCTCTCTATCTCACTATACATGCAACATTTTTTTATTAGATCGTCTTAATTATTTATAATATTTTTCAATTTTACATATCTTTTCACATAAAAAAATATCAAATAATCACTATCTTCTATCAAACTGTTACAATAAACCCAAATATCACTAAAAATCAAATCATAAATAATAATTTGAGAGAAGGGAATAACATCAAATAATCAAATAATCAAATAATCAAATCTAATTTGATAAAGAATAACATCAAATCAGTTACAGTACATCTAATAAAAAAAATAATATTTTTAATATTATTCAATATAAATTAAACATACATATAAATTTTTGATTCGGATCAAAGTATTATAATTTTGATGGGATGAAGCGAGTCAAAAATACTCCATTGTCCCATAATTTTTACGTCCCACAAATGTTATAATATTTATTTTAATTTTTTATTTGAAAATAATTTTATATTAACTTAATTATAATATCTAACTACATTCCACTATGTGTTCCTCTCATTTTTTTTTCATTATTTCACGTCAGATACATCATCATTATAAAAAATCATAATATATTAATAAAAATATCAAAATTAATATATATATATATATATATTAATTTAAATCAAATTATTATAAGATATTTTGGGTGGGAGAGTACATAATTGTTACTCCATAAAACTAATGAAACTTACCTGAGAAAGGGGAAAAAAAAGGCTATTAAAAAACAAAATATTAAAAGAAAAGAAACGAAAAGGGATTTGTGAGTAGCCCGTGGGCGTGTTTGGGGCTGGGACTGTTGGAGGCTGAAAGGCTCTCAGCTTCTTGTGTCGATCGCTTCGCTGGTTTGGTTCGTCGTTGAATCCTGACTCCATCGTCGTCTTGCTTTGCTGGTTCGGTGGGGGTATTATGCCCACATGAACAATCCCCCCACGGTTGATGTCTCAGTCCACCGGCACCAGCAAGCGCGCTGCGACCTCCAACCCTGCCGTCGTTGCCGCCGCCGCCATCGACAGCCCCCGTTATCCACCGATGAAAAAGCCAAAGTCGCAGTCCAGCTCTTTCAACGCCGCCCTCCAGCTCAGCTTCGGCAACAACAACGACGATGACGAGCCCTCCTCCATGATCGTCGATGATCTCACTCGCCACGACATCACTCCCCCTCCTCGAAACGTCACCGAGAATTGGGGTCGCAAGAAGGCAACCCCTCCTAATCCTAATCCCACCAACAAGAAGTTTGTCAT
Organism: Drosera capensis; assembly: GCA_001925005.1. Lineage (NCBI taxonomy): Eukaryota > Viridiplantae > Streptophyta > Magnoliopsida > Caryophyllales > Droseraceae > Drosera > Drosera capensis. Next base: position 46,000 of record LIEC01011967.1, read on the forward strand.
CAAGCTTCTCAAAGGTAGGTTTCCCTTCACATCCGCCCCCGACCCCCTCATTTTCGTTTCTTTTCTTCTTCTTCTTTTTTTTTTTTTTTTTTAATGTTCCTGATTCAATTTCTATGGTTAGCTGCTTCCCCGTCCATCTTCTCTATACGGAGCCGTGCGGTGAGTACATAGCGAACTATTCATACTCACTTAGTTCCTTTCAAATATCAAAGAAGTTGAGGATTAGGGATCACTCGCTCAATGCGGGGAAGAGAATTTCGATGTAGCACCAGTAGAAGACCGAATCATTGATGAGCTGATACACTAGTTAATTTTGAATTCGAGTGTACAGATCCAATGGCTAATGCTGTCCGCCAATTAACTTGGTTGAAGCCTCTCGGCACAGCACTCTCCTTTTGACATTGAATTGAAGCACATTCTACTCATCTATGATCTTTCTCAATTCCAGGAGCTCTTGGAAAATATTATCTCTTGCAATTGGTTAGGATGAATTGATATCCTTTCATCCGATTCCTTCATTTACGGGGATGTTCAAAGAATTCTAATTTTGCCTTTTCTTCTTTTTGTATAAATGCTACTCCACAGAGAAACCAAGTCTGCCTAATAATTTCGAGGAAGATACTTGGGCTAGGCTGAAGTCTGCCATAAATGCTATATTCCTCAAGCAACCTGATACTTGCGATCTCGAGCAGCTTTACCAGGTTTTCTTCTTTCCATTGGCATCAAAGGATATTATTTGATCATATAATGACCGCACTTGCTTGGTTGCATCTGAAAGAGATTGCATTATCAATTTCTTTCCCAGCTGAAACACTGTCACTGATGCATTGACTTTACTGTTGCTTGATTTTAGGCTGTCAATGATCTTTGCCTGCACAAGATGGGAGGGAATCTTTATATACGGATTGAAAAGGAGTGTGATGCACACATATATGCTGTATTGCAATCTTTAGTTGGGCAAAGCCCTGATCTATTGGTCTTCTTGTCTCTCATCGAGAATTGCTGGCAGGACCTTTGTGATCAAATGCTGATGATCCGTAGTATTGCTTTGTATCTAGATAGAACATACGCAAAGCAAACCCCAAATGTACGGTCTTTGTGGGACATGGGCTTGCAGCTCTTTCGGAAACATCTAGCCTTGTGTCCAGAAGTTGAACACAAAACTGTTACGGGGATGTTGAGACTGATAGAGCGGGAAAGGTAACAATTTGACATCACACTTTTTTTTCCCTTCTCTTCATCTGTGTGCCTTATGCTATTTGTTTATCCTCAAGAACATTCTAGAATGGTGCTCTTTTCATACAATTTCCCCTTTTTCTGTTTGGTGGTGTGTGCAGCCGTGTGGGTGTGCACGGGCAGTGTTCAAAGCTTTTTTATTCTTTTTTGTTGGATGGAAATAAAGCATTCTTTGTTGAGAAAAGGTCCGCACAATGAATTTTTGGTTTCTAGCAGCACTCAAGGATGCTGCCACTTCTTACATGTGCTTCATTTTCTCTTTTATTTTGTTTTTTCATCTCTAGGCCTCAAAGAGTGTCTAGCTCATGTGTAGTTTCTGAAACTTAGATTATTTGGCTGCTATACTCAAAGTTGCCGCACATTTGTTTTATCCGTCGATTATCTATTGTTTACACTAGAATGCTAATTCGTGGGGTGCTAGTGATTGAAAATCATAATAGAAACTAATAATATTAAAGTAAATTATTGACAAATGTATCTATACCATGCAAAATATTTTGGTTTTTCGATCGTCTTATACAACCAATGTACCCGATTCAAACCACACCTTATTTTACAAATGAAGTTCGATGGATTTTTTAAACATTTCAACATTCTAAGTATATGGTATTAAATATCGGATGACATACCATCTGGTTGACATACCCCCCGGATGGTTTGCCATCCAAACTTTTTGTGTTATTGTGTTTATAATAATAGATAATACATTGTCCATATGACACCTTATAGAAACTTGTTTCATTTCCATAACAGCAAGGCCAAACATTATTAATCTCACTAGACGACGAGGGATTAATATATGTGATGTTGTTATCTTCTCTATATTATCCTGATGTCCTCCTTAAGGTTAGATATGATATGCCATGCTTGAGAATTTCCTTCGATTATGCTGTCTGGCTTCTCTTGTCCTCTTGAAATTCCAATCACACTTTTTTCTATTACTGCAATCTCTTCATTCTTAACTGCTCTAACTAGGTAGGAAGTGTTATTTTGTCTTGAGTCGGTCACATTTTCTAATAAATATTCAAGGGTCATCTCTCTGGAAAAGTAAACAACAAATAAAACAATTTGATCTTTTTTCGTGGATGTGGATGTGGCATGCTTGGCTAAACTAGTTATCCCCCCCCCCCCCCCCCCCCCACCTCACATAATTTTCTTCTTACTTCTTTGCTTGATAACAGTTTTCAACTTTATGGCATGCTAAAGTTTCTACCATGTGGCTACAGACTACCATATATGCGTTTAGATGTTTTTTGAGTGATTTCTCTGTTACTGGTCTTTCCAGATTAGGGGAAGCTGTTGAGAGGACCCTACTTAACCATCTTTTGAAGATGTTCACTGCTCTTGGAATATATCAAGAGAGCTTTGAGAAACCGTTTCTTGCATGCACAGAGGAATTTTATGCTGCTGAAGGTGTGAAATACATGCAGCAATCAGATGTACCTGATTACTTGAAGCATGTCGAGGTGGCATATTTTTTCTTACCTAGTTACACTTTAGCCCTTTACTGACTTGCGTTGCAGGACGATCAAACGTCATTTTTTTTGGAAAATTATTGTAAAATATTAATGATAATTTAAGTTATGTACTTCAACCTAATCCCAATGGCATAATTTTCTTGAGTCATTAAGACGACAAACGAAACTCCTCAAAGTGCGTGTAAAATAGTGCAATGATTGGCAATGTTGCAATGATTAGTGCATTTCTTTCTGTTTGGTAGCAATTGTTATTCTAGCAATTAAGAGTTACGGTGACAATCTTGGGAATGGGAAATCATGTTCTATCACCTTTCTATGCAGACAAGGTTGCATGAAGAACATGAAAGGTGTGTTCTGTACTTGGATGCCAGTACCAGGAAGCCTCTTATTTCTACTGCAGAGAAGCAGCTTCTTGAGCGTCATATTACTGCCATACTGGACAAAGTTCAACCTATGCTCCCTCTATGAATTTTTTTGTTCCTGATCTTCCCTACTCTTTTAATATGGACTTGTTTAATTAACTTTGTTTCCTCCTTTGGGCTTAGGGTTTCACGACATTGATGGATGCTAACCGTACAGAAGACCTTCAGAGAATGTATATCTTATTTTCAAGAGTAAACGCCCTTGAATCACTAAGACTTGCAATTGGCTCTTACATCCGGAGATCAGGACAAGTGGTAGTTATGGATGACGAGAAGGATAAAGATATGGTGGCTTCTCTTCTGGAGTTCAAGGGATCCCTTGATAAAATATGGGAAGAAAGCTTCGCCAAGAATGAGACCTTCTGTAATGCAATTAAGGATTCATTTGAGCATCTTATAAATCTTCGTCAGGTCAGTATCTTTGATGACATCTCTGTTTTGTTTGTCCCTGTTTAGCCAATACAGGGAGGCTAACCCCCAATGTTTGTTTGTTTTAAATAATTTTCTTCAAGATTACTATCATAGATCCAATTACTTTCGAACAATGCTACTAAGCTGAAACTATAACAGGGGTTTCATCACTATGATTACCTCTGTTGCTGCAACAGTGAGACTCTCTATTTCCTGATAACGCCTTGTTTCTATTTGGATTATATAATTTGCTTTTAGATTGCTATCTTTTAATGCCAAGTTCTGGAATTCTAACAATGCTAGTAGCCTAGTATGCTGAGAATGTAATAGATGTTTCATCATTATGATTTTATGGTTGCAAGAGGAGAACTTATGTACGGTTGTGAGCGCCAAGCACATTAATGAAACATTTCTGCTCTTCCTACTTGTCATTATTGTCGTGCATGGTTGTAGTGATACATGAGTATGACATCAGTTCCGCCAATGTAATGTGGGCTCTGTCCACTATGTCTTTGAGATTTGCAGGTTTATTTCCTGCGTAAGTTAGTTGTCCCTCCCTGTGCTCATCTCAGAGAAGTTTTGATCACCATTAATGGTGTAGTCAGTCTACTTAAAGGTTATGGATTTTATGCATCATTCATGCTCATTTTTCAACTGCTTAACTTTTGAGGTGCTTTTGTGTATCCTTCTGTTACCATGAGTTCCAACGATGGAAGTCTATCTTCGGCACCTCTATTTGCAGAATTTCGCCTTGAATTTCCATCTTTCCCAAAGTGGGGACAACAATTTAGTGGACTAGAATCAAAAGACATTTGGATGCTAATAATTCTATAGAATTTTGTTAAGCGGCAATTGCTGGAATAATTCTGGGCAAGAACTGATTTGTTTCATTTTCCTTGAAATATTGTCAACTTTTTTGCCGTTTAAATCTCCACGATGTTATGACATGGTAATAATATATTGTTTACTTCTTTAATATCTCTCCACATCCAAGTGTTCTTTGTATTAAAACTAACTCCTTTTCCATTCACGATTGTAACTATCAGTCTATCATGCAGATAGTAGTATGACTATCATTTTCAACTCTTCTCAACTAGTATTGTGCGGAGCACTCAGGCCTTTGGAGTGGTCAGGGATTGGTAGATCATGCCTGTGATTCGCAAGTGTGGTTAACAAGCACAAGTGTTCCACATGGACTGCTAAGCTAAAAGTCTTCTTAACTCTGCAGTCCTGTTTAGAAGTATCTATCAAGTCTCTGGCAGCATATTTAATAATTCTGTTTATTTGACAGATGTAGGAAATTGGTGTGAAATTAATCGAGCCTTACTATTATGTTTATTTGGTGAAGTAAACTTGCATAACATATAGAAAATATTTTTTCCATGGGGAATTTAATTTCAGGGTCGATTGTCTTGTCTGTTTGATGCCCCTTCAATTCCTATTGCTTTAGTTTGTGGCTACTGTTGGTTCAGTCATCAGTGCTAATATTGTTGCCTCCCTTTCGTTTTTGACCCTGCCAACAGAACCGTCCAGCAGAGCTGATAGCCAAGTTTCTGGATGAGAAGCTACGTGCTGGGAATAAAGGAACCTCTGAAGAGGAATTAGAGGGAACACTTGATAAAGTCTTGGTCTTATTTCGTTTCATACAGGTATATGCCCTCTCATGAGCAATTTCTGTCCAAGGATGATGCTCATAGAACTGGGCATGCCTTGATCGTCGATACGACATCATGTTTATCCCCGATATTTTCTTTGTACCACTGTATGTCAAAGCAAGCAGTGGCTTAAGAGGAAATAGTCTCATATTTTGATGTAGGGTAAGGATGTCTTCGAAGCATTCTATAAGAAGGATCTTGCTAAGCGACTGCTACTGGGGAAGAGTGCCTCTATCGATGCAGAAAAGTCTATGATCTCAAAGGTGATAGTTTTTTGTTTCTGGTAGTGGTTTAGATGCATCTATCTGGTATAATGAGCGTTGAATATTATATTGCAGCTGAAAACCGAGTGTGGAAGCCAGTTTACTAATAAGCTTGAAGGAATGTTTAAGGTATTCTTGGATTTTTTTCCCGCATCTTAAGGTCTTCCTTTGTAAAGGAAGCCCGATAGTCATTTCACTAGATTGGTGGGAGATGAATGTATGGTTTGCCATCTTCCCATTTATCAGAAATGTTCTCTTTGTTTTTTAGAAAACCAAATGTTAGTGATTTGTCATACTATTTAGGTCATTTCTTGGATTCCAATCTCAATTCCGCTGTTTGTTAAATTGAAGAACCTCATTGTGTTGGTGGACCAAAGATGGGTACATCTAAGGCATCATAGTAATTCTTTATTGGCCCTAAGCGCCTACTTATCGTCTTTAAAGCTTTAGAGTTTTTATTTTAATTTTCCTTTATGAGATTGAATGTCTTCAAATATTTCCAGGGCACTCTAGTATGTAATGTATACTGTCCTTTTTGTAAGCGCCTTTAGATTCGATGTGTGCTCTCCGTGCTCTCTGGTGAGATACAAATAATATAATGAGTCTATTACCATTTCTTTTATCCTTTGTATGATTTATATGATCATTAAGATGACATCGTTAAAATAACTTGGTCTGATGGATTCAGATTCTCTACTGGGCTTGATAGGCACAAGAAAATCACATTAAAAGTAAAACAAGTAATCCATGCAGCCGATTGGCCTGATGCTTGGTTAAAAAAAAAAAAGGAAAGGAAAAGAAAAGAAAAGAAAACAACAAATTGTGTCCTGGGTGCAGCACTCGTTTTGCTTAGGAACTGTCTCAAATTTAGATGAAAACCCTCCTTCCTGGCTTTCAATAGCTTGAACCTTCAAATTCGTTGATCAGTACCTTAGCATTTTTCCTGCTGCGCTCACGTGGAAGAACCTATAGTTAAGACATATGTGTGAGAATATGTCCATTTGGATCCCCATGCACGATGAAAACGTTACTCTTCTTTTGGGTTGCTAGTTTGCTTCTTGACAAGTGCTGACATCTGAGTATCGTCTCAAGGAAGTTTTTACTTTATGAGTTTCAGCTTGTTATGAGTTTATGACTCGTGAGATGAGGCCATTGATCGTTTGCACTTTGGTTTCATTTTCACAGGATATTGAGTTGTCTAAAGAAATAAATGAGTCTTTCCGACAATCTTCTCAAGCCAGGACCAAGCTTCCCTGCGGGATTGAAATGAGTGTTCATGTCTTAACGACTGGGTAGGATTTAATCTTTATTATTGTTTCAATATTCCTAATAATTTGGCACTTGTGTCTTAAATCTTGTCTATGATAGTTAACATGCCAGAATTTGTATGTGTAACTGCAGCTATTGGCCAACATATCCTCCCATGGATGTTGAACTCCCTCGTGAGCTAACTACATACCAGGTCAGGCATAATTTCAACAGTGGAAATTTGCTTGTATTGGCAGCTTGTTTATTCATCTCTTTGTTCGGATCAGGACATTTTTAAGGAGTTCTACTTGAGCAAGTACAGTGGGCGACGCTTAATGTGGCAAAATTCACTTGGTCACTGTGTCTTAAAAGCAGAGTTCTCAAAAGGTAGAAAAGAGCTGGCAGTTTCTCTCTTTCAGGTCAGTCCTGTTTAGATCTCGTAACTCCCCCCCCCCCC
>LIEC01011967.1:53204-65105 GCA_001925005.1 Drosera capensis
CCAAAAAAAAAAACTTGTAATGTGTATTTGTGTCTAATTAGTATCGTTGTTGTTTCTGATTTTCTTTTTTCGTTTCACTGGTCGATGAAATAAAAATGTTTGATATTGATTTTCGTTTCTCAAACAGATGAAATAGAACAAAAAGCTGGAAAAATGGTTGTTGGTTTTTGTTTCTTATTTTATCTAGTATAACATTCGAGATTCTCTTTTAAAAAATAATTTATCTTATAAAGTGTTTTTTTATTTTCGTTACTGGTTTTTTATTTGTGTTATCAGTTTTGGTTTTCATAATTTTGAATAGTGATACTAGACAATCGTTTTTTTTGTTTTTGTTTTTTTTTCACTGAATACCATGTGTCATTTTGTTTAATAGTATTGCCATCTATCTATTATCTAGTTATAATATATAATCGAGATGTAGGTTCTTTTTTTTTTTTGTTGGTAGTATATTAAATTCTATTAATTGATTCTTCACTTCATCTTCCATTTTCTACTTCATCATTTCTTTTCTTTTTTAATGGTGGTAGTGCATAAGTATTAAAAAAACATACACAAAAACAAAAGTAATACATATCGTAAGAAACTTCTCAAATTCTTTCTAAAATACAACAAAAAAAACTTTTTAATTTCTTTCAAACAGGCGATTACAATTTAACAGAGTAGTGCAATTTTTTCTCTCAAAGTTAATAAATGTTTTGAGGCAAAATCAAATTCACATTTCTGAATAAGTTTGATAATCAACAGATTAAATTAGCACGCAAAGACACTGGTTAAAATTATGAGCCTTCAAATTAAATAATGTGAATTTCAGCTCCATAAATATGAGAATGTGAGTTTATTAGTTGTTTATTTATGAAAATAATGTCATATAAATTATACAAAAATCAACATCGATATACACAAAATATTATACAGGTAAAGGTCTAGTAAATTATAGTAAATTTATAAAGCTAAAGACGAGATTTTCTTTGGTTGGTAAATTGGACTTGGGCTTTGGTTAATATATGGCTTAACTTGAATACTCGATATGATCAATAGTAACTTGCTTAACCTCATAGTTAATCCACGTGATCCACGATGACTTTCTTCATACAAAATAACACAAAATAAATAAATAAATAAATTAAGTAATTCCAATATAATTTACAATAAATGTTTTGAGGCAAAATCGAATTCACATTTCTGAATAAGTTTGGTAATCAACAGATTAAATTAACATGCAAAGACACTAGTTAAAATTATGAGCCTTCAAACTAAATAATGTGAATTTCAGCTCCACAAATATGAGAATGTGAGTTTATTAATTGTTTATTTATGAAAATAATATCATATAAATTATACAAAAATCAACATCGATATACACAAAATATTATACAGGTAAAGGTCTAGTAAATTATAGTAAATTTATAAAGCTAAAGACGAGATTTTCTTTGGTTGGTAAATTGGACTTGGGCTTTGGTTAATATATGGCTTAACTTGAATACTCGATATGATCAATAGTAACTTGCTTAACCTCATAGTTAACCACGTGATCCACGATGACTTTCTTCATACAAAATAACACAAAATAAATAAATAAATTAATTAAGTAATTCCAATATAATTTAGTCGTACAGATAGAGATCTAGTTCTACTCTAAACAGCAACCTTATCCAAAATCCAATGTTGCCTTTTCTCAATACTTCTGATGCAGGCTGTCGTTCTGATGCTGTTCAATGATGCTGATAAGCTCAGTTTGCAAGATATTAAGGATGCTACGAGGATTGAGGACAAGGAGCTGAGAAGGACCCTACAATCCCTCGCTTGTGGGAAAGTCCGTGTTCTTCAGAAGGTATTCAAGGTTGATGATGGTTGTTTGAAGGTATACGCTTTTGCTCCTTGACGATACAAGTCTATTCATGCAGATACCAAAAGGCAGAGAAGTGGAAGACAACGATTGCTTTCTGTTCAATGATACATTCACTGCCCCACTTTACCGTATAAAGGTACATATCTGAGTTCTGCTGCTTGTTTCCATTGATCTGTGATGTTAACTATCCTAGTTCTTTGTAAACATCAAAGTGAAAATTCTGTGTGTAGAAATTTTGAATATAGGGTCTGCCACTTTTTTGCAGCTACTTTTAGCTGGGATTTTTCAGGAAATTGCTGCTTTTTCCATTTCTAAATTACACTACTTTTAACTACTGCTGTTGTGGTACAATGAATTCTTAATAAGGGTAACTATTTGGTCTGCATAGGTCAATGCAATTCAAATGAAGGAAACAGTGGAGGAGAACACGAGCACCACCGAGAGAGTATTCCAAGACCGTCAATACCAGGCAGAGACACTTTCTTACTTATCATGCATGTAGTTTTGGTTAGCGTCTCATATCGTAGTAGGCTGCCCGACTAGCCGGAACTTGAAGATTTATCCGTTGTTATGGACAGGTTGATGCTGCTATTGTACGGATAATGAAGACAAGGAAGGTTCTGAGCCATACTCTTTTGATAACAGAGCTCTTCCAGCAGGTTTGTATTGCTGCTTTTGGTCTCTTGTTGTGCATGCCCCATTACCTTCGTTTCTGTTGTGAGACTGTCATGCCTCTAGTTGTAGAGCTGCATATCCTTAAAAAGCTCTGATTTTGTGTGTGGAACAGTTGAAATTTCCGATAAAACCAGCAGATCTGAAGAAAAGGATCGAGAGTCTCATCGATAGGGAGTATCTGGAACGGGACAAGAATAACCCCCAGATATACAATTACTTGGCATAAACTTCCTGCTTGTTAAAATGATGAGGAAACAGCAGTCAACATTGGCAGGAGGTTGGATGTGGGCATCACAATTGGGTGTTCTCCTTCACCTGGTTGATACTGTATAGTGACTTTGAAGTTGCATCTGTTGGTTGTTTGAGTTTTTTCTTCAAACCATTGAACTAGAAATCTGGTACATTGATGCTGCAGTACACACGAACTGATCTGTACACTACTTTCCTGTGAAAAATACAGGAACTCTTTAACTTAAGAGCAATTTTAGCTGGGTCATAGTAACTTCTGTGATGTCGCTGCTGGCTACCAGTGAGCAAACTTTACGGGGGGGCATAGCGGGAAGTGTACTGTTTATGCAATGGCCTTGATGAAACTGTGGATCGGCTCTTTGGATTTGGATTTGGTCTTGAATATAACATCTGCGACTAAAATCAAAACCACATCCTCTGGTAATGCAGACTTAGGTTTTCTTTTTCCTTTTTTTTTTTTAAATCAGGCTTGATTCCGCTAATTTTTTTTCCGTTGTATGGACTGTATGGGATGTTCGTAATGAGATGGTTTTTGAGGGTACGAATGAGCTGAAATGAAGTGGCAGAACTGGTCTTAATGAGGTCTATTTTGGGTTAAGGTTTGGCGGAGGGAGTTTGATTCGATATTAATTCCCTCATACACTTTGGTGGTTTGATTCGAACTATACACAAGACAATAAGAAATCCACTTGTGATGTCCTTAGGGGAATAACTGATAGATGCCGGTTTCATTTGAACAAACAGGATTTGGGAGGTTATGGAATTCGTTATTATTCCTGTTTGGAAGTTTGGATATTATTAGTTTGTTTTGCCTGGTTGTTTTCTACTATTGTTGAGTTGGCAAGTAGATGCAATTGGGGAAGGAGATCGACATGGTTTGTGGGTTTGTGATCCGACATTGTATTGTTGTATCTCCTTTGTTTTATGGGGTATTTCTATTTGGAACTCTATACCAATGTGAGAGGTTGTAATTTTGTCAAATATTTTAGATTTTTTTTTTTTACAAAATGGATCATTTTCAGATTTATTTTTAACTGAGTCAAGCAGTATTTATCTTTGCCCAAATTAAATGTGACATTTTGACTGTGCGTATTTGTCGATGTGAGGTTTGACTCATGTTGCGACACGATTAAATATTATTTTTTAAAAATTTATCGTGAAATATTAATGATGATTTAAATTATATATTTTAATCTGATGTTAATAACGTAATTTTTTTGCATCATTAAAACGAAAACAAAACTTTCAAAATGCGTATCTACATATTGGATAGTGAAAAAAAAATCAAATAGTATATTTAATTTGGGATGGAGTAAAATAAATATCGTATAAATTTAAAAAAAAAATCTTAATATATCATATAAAATATATATCTTTTAAGAATTTTTTTAACATATATCATATTATATTTTAAGTCAGTTCTTAATTTTATTTGTCCATATATTTATGCACGGATGTGCAAACTAGTTGATCCTTAATGTTTCTATTAATATGAGATCAATGGAACAAAAAGAAAAAATCTTTGACCCCAAGGATCTTCATCGGAGTAAAAAGTTTTTACAACACAAATTTATGCCTCCTTTATTTTATAAATTTTATAATGATTTTTTATATTATTTTTTAAATAATTTTAAAAAAATTATTATCCATATAAATGATATAATTTATATTTTTTATTGATCTTAAAACATAATATATAATATTTATTTTCATCACGTTAAAAAAAAACATTTCATGATCCGGGACACTATTCTATCCTTCCTAATCCTTTCTGTTTATCATTGAGCTCTATTCTCTGAACCCTATCCCTTCAGGGCTCACTCTGTCACCTCAACTTTTTGTACTGCCCAAGAAACTTATCAAGGGTGATGCTGAAACGAGAGGTTGAGAGGTTGAGAGGATGGTGGCTGTGATATTGGGCTCTCTGCACGGGCAACGAGTTCCGTCGAATATTCCATCGATCCCAAATAGTAGTAGAAAAATCCAAACGCCAAAGCGAACCCAAACAACCCCAACCTCAAGGAGAGGAACGCTGCTGCTCGGTTTGAGCACTGCCTCTCTACTCCCACTTCTATTTCGATTTGCATATCCACATGGCGCCCTGGCCGCCCAGGAGTTCGATGTCCAAGATGAAGAAAGGCTCGTCCGCCTCTTTCAGGTCTCCCAATCGCTCCTTCTCTTCTTCTTTTTCTGCTTTCTTAGGGTCCGTTTGGTGTCCTCGTTTTTTTTTCGTTTCACAAACCCAGATCAATTACTCCCATCAACCCAACCCCCTCATAATAACACCTCCCATCCCACCACCCTGTTCTTCCACACTGCTCAACAGCAATAATTTCATTCCATTATTGGTTTTCTGTTTTTGTTATTTGTTTTGATTTTCATTGTATCAAGCAGCTATACCAAACAACCCCTTAGTTTCCTGCAAATTCCTTATGATTTGCTTCGATTGATGGAATGACTTTGGGACGGAATAAAATAAGTGATTTTCAACAATGAAGGTCGTAATAGAATAAGCTATTCTATTCCTTGATGTCGTTTGTTTGGTTATGCCGGAATGGAATTGTTGATGCCGTGGTTTATTTTTAATCCTTATTTGCATTGCATGTTGGACAAAATGGGCAATTTTGCTTATCCAAACCCGGAATGAAAATCCTCATTTTGGGAGAAATAGCATTCCTAACGGAACAGATTATTCCGTCTTATGTGGGTAACCAAACACTTTTTTTCATTCCTCTTTCATGCCATCAATCCAAATTCCAAAAGCAAAATTAATGTGTACTATGTGCAAAATACCCTCAATATTGATATCTAGTTGAGAGTTACCGATGTCAGGTTTCTCAAACTCGATCAATCCCCCATTACGAACCCTTCTTCGTCGTATTGTTGTATTCTACCATGCAGCTATGTCCATTGGTTTTTTTTTTTTTTTTTTTTGCTTTCATTGGAAACAATTCACACCTGCTGCATCATATTTTGATGCTAGATTGGTGGACTTATTGGACATGGTCACTTTTTAATTATTTTCCTCTTCTCATCATGTGTACGTTACTATATTGATTTCAGTAATGGTTGCTATTGAAGACTAACCAACTTTTCACTCTATGGTTGTTACATGATAATTCTAGTTCTTTCATAAACCTTGTCAAAATTAGTTACGTGTGCAAAACTATGTAGATTGATCTTGCTACGGAACACACTCACCTTGTAGTTTCTGAATAACTTAATCTATTTCATGCATACAGTATTACAAAATTGGTAATGATGCTCTTCTATGGTGCAGTGCGCTGTGTTCCTCTGTGTATATGACTGAAATGTTATCTCCCAGTTTTGGAATTAAGGATAATGCATCAGTATCTTCATAAATTGGATTTTCATTCAATGTAGTATGACTCTTTGCTCTACTGTAAAAGATGTGTGGCTTTATTTTGTTCCTACATTCACAAGCATTCTTGTTGCAGGAAACTACGCCATCGGTTGTATTTGTTAGAGACCTAGAGATAGTAAACAGTCCCGAAGGCCCAGACAATGTCATATTGCTGGAAGATAGAAATGCCAAGATTGAAGGGACAGGGTCCGGCTTTATCTGGGATAATTTTGGTCACATAGTATGCTTATCCTCTACCTAAAATTAGGTTGACCTTGTCATCGTATCACCAACCATCAGCTGTATCTCTATTTTCCATTGTGGTCTGTTCTTGTCGATCAGTGGATTTCCTACTACCAAAATTGAGTTTAACATAAGGTTGACAACAGGTTTCCTCAACTTGTTGGGGATGAGCTTGATCTATGATCTACACATTTTTGTTCCGGGTACCTAGGTCTTAGGTTTTATTCTCAATGAATTAACCCCTCAATTTGTAGATCTGTGTACATCCTTCTCTCTCAGGCCTTGTGTTAAATGCGAGCCTTCAGCACTTAGTAAGTTGAGTTTAAGATTTTCTTTTTTCATTGTAGTTTAACAGCAATGTTGTCCGATTGTCATAGGTTACAAATTACCATGTTGTAGCAAAGTTGGCAGCTGATAAAGCTGGAAGGCATCGTTGTCAGGTTATTTCTTATTCTTCAAGAGTTGTTATTTTTCTCATATAGCGTCATGTCTTTTGGGTACTTGGCTACTTAATGGACATTGCTTAAGGTACAAATAATATTTGGGTCTTCCACCACAGTTTGTTCGTCACCATGGTGTCAAAGCAGTTTTTGTGGGAGATTGTGTGTTTGAATAATGCAACTCTGAATGGACATTACCTTAAGCTTTTGGTCGAGAGAATTGCTCAACAAATGTATTGTTCTCGAATTTCTGGCCCCTTCATAGCTTAAAAGCAGCCAAACACTCTTGCTTCTTCTACAGATATCTCTGATAGATTCCAAGGGCTGTAGGTTATCACGGGAGGCAAAAATCATTGGCTTTGATTCATCACATGATCTGGCTGTATTAAAGGTATTCAATGCAACTGTTTAATGAAGTTTTTTTTTACTATTGAAAATAATAAGTTTATTTACAAAGCTCTGGAGAGGGTGGGTCAACATAATCCATACCCCTGAGCTCCCTGTCTAACCATTAGAAACCTAAGTTTCTATGCAAAGTTACATACATACACTCTACAAATGTTACAAGAGTTTTTTTCAGAATGGATAAACCATTACAAACACAAATGGTTACATGACTCAAGAAGCATGAACATATACAAAAAAACTTAGCCATCCAGTTTGATCTTCCAGTTGGCCAGTAGTTTCTTCTCATTCTCGTTGAGATGTTCTTTCCTAACATAAGTCATGTCCATACCTGTTTTGAAGAAGTAAGTTTTCATGGCATGTTTGCATGGCTTTATTGCTCGAAAACTGATGTCATTCATGTGCTTCCAAATGGTGTAAACAAGGCTATAAAATAGGAGATGAATGATAGTCCTTGCGGTCCTCTTCGTTGAATGCTTGTTGCAAGGCCTCAAAGTATCCAGTGCAGGAGATTCCAGTAGAAGCGGAGTTTCCAGCAAAAGCGAAGTTCCCAGTGCAGGAGGTAGACACAAAATTAAGAGCACAGTTTTGCCGTCACTCCTGCATCAAAGGATTAAGAAAAATGTAGAAAAAGAATAAGTGATCATGGGTCTCAATTTCCTTCTTACAGAAAAGACATAGAGCACCATCCAGTAAGCCCATTCCCATAAGACGATCATGGGTATAGAGTCTTTGTTGCACCATTAGCCAAGTAATGAATGCATGTCTTGGGATGTTTTCTTTGAACTATTTAATGTCTTGGGATGTTTCCTTTGCCGCACTTTAATGAAGTTATTTTCATCTCAACTTCATAGGTCCCGTTTGAGCCTCATATCATTATCATGGCATGGATTGTTTGTTGATGCACTTTTTTTAGCTCCTCCGCTTTATGGAGAACAGATGATGTGCACTATATGGTTCAATTATGTTCATATGACATGAACATTAATTTTTTTTTCTAGTTCTGGTCCACTTTTTTCGCTCTATATTCCTCAATAATGAAGAGATGGCTGTAAAAGGAAGGGAAGTTGAAAAGCAGTACTTGCTTTTGTTGAATCAAGATGTATATTTATCAATCCCACGATTGTGCTCTCGAAGAGCCAAGTTTAGTACAAATTGTGTATTGTGCTCCATTACACTCATACAATGTTAACGTATCATCTTTTGGTTTCTTATTACCCCAACGCATTTTGGCCTGTGTACTCATGCTGTCTCCTGCTGCTCAAAGCTATTTTCTGCTTAGATTGTCTTGACCTAGTCCTTCCGATTTTTTTTTTCCTTTTTTTACTATGCATCCCACATCAAAAAATCCATTTTGCATCCAAGGATGCAACTTTTGAGCAGCTCATGTATCCCTTCATCTTTCATTAAAAATTTTACTGCTTTCTCTTGATTTGTTTCAGGTAGATACCGAAGGAGTTGACTTAAAACCAGTAGTCCTAGGCGTATCTCGTAATCTTCGTGTTGGACAGAGCTGCTTTGCTATTGGGAATCCATATGGATTTGAAAATACTCTTACAACTGGGGTAATTTCCTTGTGATACCTACTTGAGTCGCTGTTCCCAAGATATGGGCCCTCTAGCTTTCACTCTTCAAAAGCCATCAGTTGTACTTGTTTCCCGTCTGTGGTTACTACTCACTGGTATATATCTTAAGTGGGCTATCTTTGAGCAGTTTCCTGTATGGATTTATGCAGGAAGATGGAGTTATCGCCTCCTTAATGTTGACATAGAATAATCTTTGCATATTCTAGGTGGTTAGTGGATTGGGCAGAGAAATGCCAGCACCAAATGGACAGGCCATCAAGAGTGTCATTCAAACCGATGCAGCTATAAACTCTGGTAAAGTCATTATGGACTTTTTTGGTGGTAGCTTCATGTATTTAAGCACATGAATTGAAGTATTTGGCATCTGCTCCTCATAAATCATCGAATGTGGGTCATCTATATTGACAGAAGACAAAGGTTTCGCTTATGTCCGGAATCCACATGTGTTTTCATGGTCCACTTCGACCTGTCATTGTGAATATTGATTCTCGTATAATGACTCTGTACTTCATGAAAAAGAATTAATGGTGATGGATGCATCCTTCAATATTTTTCCACATGTGATCCCAGTACCTTATTTTTCTCTTTTTGTGTGCTTAAGCACAATCGGGCAAGTTCCATTGTAACAGTTTGATTCGTAGCTGAAAACTTGCATGTGCTCTATTAGCTTGATATTCAAGGACTTGGGTGCTCAGATGCATTAGATTATCTTTTTAGTTCTGCAAACAGTTTGATGTAAGCCGAAGAACCCTATTTCCGTGATGTTCTCTTAATAGATGTCATCTATAATGGTTTTAACTCTCTGTTCTAAATACTCTTGCAGGAAATTCTGGTGGTCCATTACTAGATTCACACGGACATGTAATTGGCGTCAACACTGCCACCTTCACCCGTAAAGGTGCCGATAGTCCCTTGCTTTGGGTCACTTGTTTTAGAACTGGATCAGCCGTATACAGCCATTTTAGTTTCTCCTTGACGTTCTTTTTTCTTTCTGTTTTTGGTTTTTGTGTGTAAAGAGTTTCTCCCTGACATTAATTGGGAATTGTTGGTTCACTTGCAAAAATTGATATCACGATTGAAGTGTCCTAAGCCACTGAGTTTGAGTTCATGTCAAAGCTAATGGTACTTGTATGTAAAATGTGCAGGCACAGGATTGTCATCTGGGGTTAACTTTGCTATCCCAATCGATACTGTTCTGCGAACTGTTCCTTATCTGATAGTTTACGGGACGTCCTACCACGACAGGTTTTGACTCAACTTTCCCAGTGAGGTTTACGTGATGCTGCTGTGCAACTATCTAATGGAGTATAGTGCATTTGAGTTGCTGAGCTAAGTGTTGCTGAATGTTCTGATTGTTGGTAGATGGAACTACTTCGAGTTTTGAAGCTGATGCAGAATGAGTATGACTAGTATGAATGAATGTTTTTTTTTTTTTCATTTTTCTTTCATTTTCTGTTAGATATATGTATATCCACTGTAAAACTAGTTACAGAGTTACGTACTATTACGTCATAGTTTGGATGCTATGTTGCAGATTTTTATCTGTAAAACCAGTTCATTTACAAATGCGATGGAGATTTTTGATTCTATAGATCAAGTGATCCTTTTATCAGAATCATGAGATGTTGGAAAGTAATTGAGGACATCAAGGGCTCAAAAGGTGGAAATCAACGCAGGTTTATTATTGTTTCCTTTAACACTTCCTTGGTTCCTAATACTCCTATTTGATAGTAGAACAGATAGACTGAAATTGATTGTGCAAAGGCTTGTCAAGATACTACCATTTACTCAAAAGGATGCACTCTTAAGGACAATGTCGACATTGTCAGACGTCTTTAAAGCCTCGACAGTGATGTTGGTTTTGTAGATATTCAACCCTACAAATCTCCTGAAGATGATCCAACAAAATTTGATCCTAATAATGTGGTGAAATTATATCCTAACATAGAGAAACTCAAAAGTTTTTTTTTTTTTTTGGAAAAATTAAGACTGGCCCAAAAGTGTGGGGTAATTATTATTTTTGGGATATATTTGCTATTGTTGTTTAAAATTTTGAAAATCAAAACCAAGAAATAAACAATCAATAACGAAAAGCAAAATGAATTGAGAAAATAAAAATAAATTTTTTTTTTTGTAAAGAGGATCTGCAATATTGTCCTCATACATATGAAACATGAAACAAAATCCAAAATCTGATATATATATATATATATATATATATTAATAATATATTATTTTTAATCAAAAAATATATTTATAAGTCTTATAGGTTTGGGTTTAGGGTTACATATGTGTTATATTTTTTATGGGATAGAGAGAGTATGAGTGAGTTTTTATGAAGAAAAAGTATTTTTTTTAATGAGAGATTTAATGTACATTTGTGAGATGAATTAGTAAAATATATTTTAGCGATTTGATAATTTTATGTTAAAAAATTTTCTTATAGAATGTTGTATTTAATTTGTAACAACACAAATAAATGTTGTATTATTTAGGAGACAGAAAATACCTACTACTCGTATTCTATAATATAGACAACATTACATAATAACAAAACTATTCATTATGTATTTCGATGTAATATTTTCTATAAGCAAATGATATTAAATGAATTTTATTTCGTATCAGGATCATAATTGTACCTTATATTATTTTTAATATTTCACGATAAATTTTCAAAAAAGTATCGTTTGATCATTTTATAAATCATTTGTATATATAAGATTATGCATAATATTCTCTTTGTTTTATAATATAGAGAACGAGCAACATATAATAAAAAAAATTCATGATATAAGCTGTGCAAGAATACACGTCATACTAGTTGAAATTTCAAAATCAAACTTTATCACAACCAACGAATCAGATTTAAGGAATGGTGCTCCGTTCCATAAATCTTATATTATAAAACAAATTCATGATTTTTTTAGGGTTTAGGGTTTAGGGTTTGGGGTTTAGGGTTTAGGGTTTAGGGTTAGGGTTTAGGGTTTTTAGGGTTTAGGGT
The DNA here is from genome assembly GCA_001925005.1 of Drosera capensis. Taxonomy (NCBI): domain Eukaryota; kingdom Viridiplantae; phylum Streptophyta; class Magnoliopsida; order Caryophyllales; family Droseraceae; genus Drosera; species Drosera capensis. The sequence continues at coordinate 65,020 of LIEC01011967.1, forward strand.
TTAGGGTTTAGGGTTTAGGGTTTAGGGTTTAGGGTTTAGGGTTTAGGGTTAGGGTTAGGGTTTAGGGTTTTGGGTTTAGGGTTTAG
>LIEC01011969.1:0-17250 GCA_001925005.1 Drosera capensis
AAGCAGATTTTGGGCATGAGTATCAGCAGGAACAGATCTGAAGGCTCTCTAATATTATCCCAAGAGAAGTATATTGGGAAAATATTAGAAAGGTTCAGCATGCAGGATGTCAAGGCCACATGTACACCTTTAGGGGCTCACTTCAATCTCACAAAGAAGCAGTCACCTAAGACGGATAAAGACAAAGCAGAAATGGCTAGAGTTCCTTATGCATCTGCAGTTGGGAGCTTGATGTATGCAATGGTATGCACAAGACCAGACATTGCTCATGCAGTGGGAGTAATCAGCAGGTTCATGTCTAATCCAGGGAGGAAGCATTGGGAAGCAGTCAAGTGGCTGTTACGCTACTTGAAAGGTACTTCCAAAACTTCATTACGTTTAAGCAAGAATGATGTCGTTTTGGAAGGTTATTCTGATGCTGATTTGGGAGGTTGTTCGGACACGAGGAAGAGCACCACGGGATTTGTTTTCATAGTGGGAGGCACAGCAGTTAGTTGGATGTCTCGACTCCAGAAGAGTGTTGCATTTTCAACCACAGAAGCAGAGTACATGGCTCTTTCAGAAGCAGGGAAGGAAATGATTTGGTTGAAGAACCTTCTTGAGGAGTTGGGCAAGAAGCAACATGACAGTATCCTTTACAGCGACAGTCAGAGTGCCATTTATCTCGCGAAGAATCCTGTGTTCCATGCGAGGACAAAGCATATCCAGTTAAGGTATCACTTCATCAGAGGGTTGATAAGTGATGGCACTTTGTCACTGAGAAAGATCCTTGGGTCAAAGAATCCTGCAGACATATTGACCAAGGGAGTTACTACAGAGAAGTTGAAGCTATGCATAGCTTCAACTGGCCTTCATGATTGATTGTTGAGAAGGCGCCGCACTAGCCTAGAGGAGTTGCAGTTTTGGGTTTGCTAGAGTTGCATTGGAGTGCAGTTGATGTGATCAGTCTCCAAGTGGGAGATTGTTGAGTTGTGGAGTCTGATTTGGGCTTCGCTGTTGAATGGGTTTTTTTTTTGCCCAAGTTGGGTGATGGGCTTTTGGCCCAAGTTGGGTGTTTGGTTATAAATATCCTGTAATTGTAAACCCTAATTATGAGAGTGAAATTCCTTGTGTTGGTGCGGCCGTGGATTAGGTCAAATTGACTGAACCACGTTAAATCTCTGTGTTCATCGTTTCGCTTTACATGTGTGCGTTTGAGATCTCGATCAATATAACCCAACATAGGTAACCATACACGAAAATAAATTAGCAAAATCCAATAGAGATGATGACTTATTGGAACAATGCTGGCAACGGTATCCATGAGGAAAAAAGAAAAAGAAAAAAATAAATCCGTGTAAGTTTGAGTCTAACTACCGAACAAATGTGGTACCTGAAATCCATCAACAGTATTTATGTCGACCATTTTCTCTGAATCTATACCAAACACTTCTTGAAAGCGCTTCTTAATTGCTTAACCTGTAGTCTATATGGTGATATCATAGCAAGTCTTGCGCTCGACTTGACTTCCGGATATCTGTCTACTAACTTCTGATACAACAGCAGGACAAATTCAACTTCATCATTATTAATCCATGATCTGCCTTCTTTGGGTCGCAACTCCTCACCCTCATGCACATCAAAGAAGCAGAATGGACCAAAACAGCGGAAATCATGCCAAGCTCGCTTCGTCTGCTCTTCTACATCAGGACCATCTACTAGTTTATCAGCATAAAACTGCCTAGATGGAAACTCTCTGATCTGATGAAAAACAAAAGTGGTTTAGAAAAGGAAAACTTGAAGGCAGCCAACTTCACAATAGAATGGAAGGTCGTCTACCAAATCAAGCACAAGACACGCATACTGATTTAAGAATAACGGGAATAAAAGAAACAAGTAGCTTTCTTGTTCCTTCAATCCAACATACTAGGAAAACAATGATACCGTTACTTAAAGTATATGAAAGACAGACGAACCTCTGGATGCATGCGGTACTGATGTTGCAACATAACCACGGGATAGCCTGCTGTAATATCCTGGAAGAAAAAAAAAAATATTGATATGTTGAATATATTTAGACGATTTGAATGGTTGAGGATCGCGTGAATATCTCAACTGTCTCCGGAAAAATCTCAACCACCTGCTCATTACATGTTTTACGTGCTTTCCACCCGCGTGAAAATCTCACCTGCCTGTTGTTATCAAAACATGTAAACCGCACAAATTAAGCTAACATCCTGGACAATAATCTGAGCGCGACGAGAAGAACAGCGATAGAGAAAGGATATGGATTCATTTCTCGCTTCGATTTCGTTTTCGATATATATATTTTAGTTGTTTGTGTTCTATATCCTGCATTACCGGATTCCGATCACCCGAACCCCTTCCCGAACCAACCCGAGCCGGACCCGACGTCGTCGTCAACCCCGAAGCTGCCTGTAGCCGCCGCAACCGCGCACCTCGCCGGATCCAGCCCAGCCGAAGGCAAAGCCGCCCTCCCTGTCCACCGTCGTCGCCCAGTAGACTCGCCCCGACCCCGTCGCCCTTGTCATCACAACCCCAATCGGATCCAGCGCCACCCCTCGCTCACGCCGCAGTATTGCATCGACCACCCCGGAACCGCGGCTGCCCGACAGTGCCTCTCATCCTCATCGTCGCCTGGAGCCGCCCTATCTGCGATTGAATCTAGAATAACCCGAGCCTCGTCTTCATCGCGCTGCCCCACATTCGTCGTCCCCTAGCTGCCGATCACTTGGTCAGAGGAACCCCAAGGATTTGCGACCGAAAATCGGCCGGAAGTCGGCCGGAAATCGTCGCCGGGTTTACTGCTTCCTGCGGGTAGTGTGAAGGAAGGAAAGGGAATATTCCCTTTTATTTAATAAAACGATTTATTATTCCCTTTTTGCGTAATAAAATTATTTAATATAATATGTTATTATAACACATTATGAGGTTTATTTAATTCGTAAATCTATGAATATTATTCTAAAATATCATGCAATAATATTTATATTTTACGATATTATTGTAGGGACGACAACTACTGAGAAGCAAGATTAGGCCTGGGATTATCTGAAGGATTTTCTGAATTTTATAAATGACGAGGTAACACACATCGTTACCATAAATTATGTGTGCGTGATTTGATTATGTGATTGTGTGATCACGTATCTGCATGATTAATAAAGAATAAAATTATGTTGTACTTGATTGACTTGATTTGTTTTCCAGAAGGGTAACGATGCAACGTGTAGAATATTATAGAATTTAAATAACGATCTTCGGAATATTGCTTGCTCTTGATGTGTAATATCCTGTGCTTGTTGATATTATTTTTGTAACGAATTATTATTCCTGAAAATTATTAAGAACGTTACAAAAAAATAGCGTTATATAAATTTATGAAACACCATGGTGGTCACCTGCTATACATAGATTAATATGATTAATTTCATATTATATGTATGGAATCTCGAATTACAAACACCATGGTGGTCACTTGCTATACATGGATTAATATGATTAATTTCATATTATATGCCTGGAATATCGAATTACGAACACCATGATGGTCACCTGCTATACATGGATTAATATGATTAATTTCATATTATATGCCTGAAAATCTTGAATCCTGTTATACATGGAATTAATATGTTTAATTTCATGATACCTGCCTGAAAATCCTGAAAAACCTGAACAATGAGGATATTCCTGTAAATGATAATAACTGAGAGAGTTACGAGTCCTGACTAGCTAGGGAGGGATAGAAATTCCCTTCGCATGCACGCAGCGGCATCAATTGAAATATACTTGGTGGTCGTGTTTGGTTATTATTAACCATCCTGGGTCGTCTGTAGCTACAATCCTGTTTGTTTAATTGTTATTAGTATGACGATACTATTAACGTTAAATTCATGCTGTAACTCCTTCCATGTTATTAACTTGTAAAAATCATAAGAATTATTATAACGTGACAAAAGCACGTTGTTTACGTGTAAAAATCCTGAGAATCAATATGGCACGTCAGAACATGCCATTAACCTGTAAAAGTAATGAGAATTAACAGGAATTGATACGAAATATATACGAGCCTTAAAAACCCCCAATAAAGGCTTTGGACGATTGAAAAAAAAAAGGATTTACCGGTTTGACTTGAGATATTACCTTGTGTGTAATTTATGCGTTCCTGCTTGGCATATGATTGCTCGGTGTTGCTTGCATTGTATTCTGTTTGCGCATGGGAAATACATGATATAATAAGCATGTCAGACCCCCGAGATGGATGTGTATCCTGTGTTACTGGGCTTTCGAGCTCACGGTTATATGTTCGTTTCAGGTAATAAAGATTCGAGGAAGGATCCGTTACTTATGAATGAGTTCGACTTGTTGTAATATTACCCTTTCTCTCTAGACATTGACTTTCATGTAATAGAAGACAATGTAAGTGGATATTTATTCTAGATCTTATGTTTCTGATACTTGTTAAACTCCTTGTATTCTTGTCGCCTTGCTTCGAAGGAAACTTTGGAGCGGCGGTAACGCCATTTGTTTAGCAGGTATTGGACAGAAAATCCCGGGGCGTTACACCTGCTTTTTGGAATCTTGTGAACAAGCTCAGTCCATATGTAAGAAATTCAATCAAGAGCAGACTTTCAGCACAAAACTACAAGCCGGAGAAGGTAACGGGTGTGCAAAATACATATTCAAGCACTCTTACCCCGAGTTCTTAGCCGCCTCAGAAATCACAGTTGCTGGCAATTGACTGGGATCTCCAACCTTACAAAAAAGAACTAACGTAATACCACCCTAGTCAAATCAAACAGAAAGAGAAACCAAGCAACTCCCAAAGCAAACAGGATCAAGGTGGTTGATAAAGATAGTTGAAGCAACTTCCAATATTTCAGAGCGTATCAGGAGCCTTAGGAATGTAACACGGGAAAACGAATTCCCATGAGCAAGGAAACAAAACCAGGAATGTAGCATAACATCAACCTAGCTATTAAAAAAATTTCCAAGACACAAAAGAAGAGTCTACCTTTCCTTCAAGGGTTTCGCCAGTACAACTTGGAGCCCATGATTGTTTGAGCGAAGCTTATTTATAAAATTATTACCAACCCCCAAAGAATTATGCAGTGGTTTCAAAATCAAATAACAGAAAGAAATTTCTGTAGCTTGTGACAAAGTTTATCCATGTTCAATTACAGTATTAGTTTACAGACCTAAACTCACACCACCATGTTATGATGACCGAAGGAAATGGTATGGATAGAACCGTGATACACAACAAGAAATTACCATAAGAACTTGTTTGCATCCATTCATCAGCGGAACTAGAATAGACGGTTCCACCTGTCTGCAGGATGAGAAAATATGAGGCCAGATAAAAACAAAAAGTTGAAACTGAGTGAACGGCTACAAAAAGTCATTCACGTTCACGTTTATCTGAGATGTTAACGCCATTAGTCCATAAAGTAATCATGACTAACCATTCAGCCAATTTCAACTGCACAGAATGTATCAGATATGCATTCTTATGTATCTTATGTATCAGCCAATTTCAACCTTTTGTGTATCTTATGTATCAAGGGTCTATTTTGTACATAGCATGCTGTATTCACTACTTCTACCTAGTACTAGAGTTAGATTTGCATCTGATAGCATGGTTCTAACTGCTTTAGGGTTCTGTTCTTCCTCTCCACAACCACATTCAACTGTGAAGTTCTAGGTGCAGAGAACTTGTGTGCAATGCCATGATCATCACAGTATTGATCCAAATCATATTGATCAAATTCTATCCCATGATCACATCTGATTGCCATAACTTCTTGACCCTTCTCATTCTGGACTTCTCTGAGATACTTGGTGAGAATTTCATAGGTATCTTGCATGGCTTGAATCTAGTATGGACATCTTAGGCCTTCCTCTGGTTTCTTTGTTCAATATCTGATAGGAAACATGCTGACAAACATTCTAGAGGTATTCCTCTTCTTGTTCAATATCCCATGATAGTTTGTTTACCTTGCTGACATGGGCCACATAACTCATCCTTGGAAAACTTCATCTCAGACAAGCCTTGGCAAGATTCCTAGAGCATATATCATTCATTGTTTCAAAGTTTAGCTGAGCTAGTCTTCTGTCCCATAACCAGTTGACCTCATTTGGATCATTAGTATAAAATCATGTGATCTCCTTTGAGGTGCAATTGAAAAGTCAACAACATACACATCACCTATTCTTTTTCCTACCAGCTTGACTTCATCATAGTCTGTGTCCTTGACCTTGGATATCCTTGGTGCAGGAAATATAAAATCCCTTGTCACATAATAGACTTATGGACAAAAGATTATGATTTACCCCCTTGACATGGGCAACGTGCCTAAAGATTAAAGAAGCGGTACATAGAGTTCCATAACCTTTGAACTTTTCAACTCTACTATCTCCAAAGATGACGGGGGACCTTCCATCTTTTCATATTTTGTCAGCAGAGCTTTATTTTCTATTATGTGCCTTGAGCATCACTATTTAGGTACCAAGTTTGTTCTTGATACTCCTATAACAATAAATCATTCTGCACATTAGTCCTCTTTATGGGTCCTTAGGTTCTTAGGTTTGTTCCAACAATCATAGGACATATGACCAAGTTCTGCACACTTATAGCATTGTATTCTAATGGTGATATGATAGGGCATCCAGTATGGATTCCATGGTGGAATACCTGGATAGTCCCTGTAGTATGTTGGTCTCCAATACGCTCTTCTGCTGACAGTAGAGTATGAACTCTAGTGTCTCATGCCTTTTCTCATTGGCAGATTGGGGTGTTGCATTGTGCTGTCTATTGACACCTAGTCTATCTTTAGCATAGGGAAGTTTGTTCTTTTTAAAGCTCTCTTCTTTTTCTCTTCCGGAGATTTTTTCACTCTCATCGGGTGAGCTATACCCAAGTCCAGCTCCCCCACTTTTTGCAATTGTAAAATCGTACTTCCCAGTGTCTATCTTGGATTGAAGTGAGGTTTTTTCCTTTTCCAAGATGTTCACTTTGTCCTTGAGAGCTTGGTTCTCTTTGACTAGAATGGTGTTTTTGTCTAGAAAGCATGCCAAGTCTTGAGCAGTATCTTCTAGTTCCGAGATCTCATCGTCACATTGATTGTGCCTTGACATTTCTGCCTCGTATTCATTTGAAAAGGTTTCTGGACATCCCTTTTAGATGAATATAGTCATCAGAGATCTCTGCAATGGCCCTAAGATCATTTATAGATAGTTCACGGTTGTGAAAGTCAAATACCATATCAATAATCTCCTTTGCCTCCCTTGCATCTTCACTTCTTTTTATTAGACATAATTGTGCCTCCATGGTTGAAGCTATTTCTAATTCCTCTTCTGAGTCGCTCCACGTTTTCGCTGCTTTTTGTAGTCTTTTTTCTCTGGATCTTTTTTTTTTTATTCATCTTTTGGAGGTTTTCTGCAATCTGCAGCAATGTGTCTTGATTTTTCATAGTTGAAACATGTAGAGTCTTTTTTCCTTTGTCCTTTGACTGTTGTTCTCTTTTGAAGCTTTTTCTCTTCTTGTTTTGCGGTATTCTTTTGAATTTTTTAGCCAGCAGAGCTACATCGTCGTCTGAGTGCTCCTCTTTTGATTCTGTGGTGTTGGACTTTGCTACACTCTCCTTCTTTCTGGGTTCTGCTAACTTTAGTACAAGATTCTTTTTCTTTTCAACTACTTCTTCTTTTATTTAAAGGATCTCCAGTTGCTAGGCATATAGAACTCTGGAAAACGTTAGTAGAGTGGTGATGATGAGATTTCTTGACTCCCTGATTGCTGTTGTTTTGGCATCCCATTCAGAGGTAAGACATCTCATGAATTTCAAGTTTAGGGTCTTTTTTTAATGGGATGATCCAGGTCATTGAGTTCATTGATCAATACATTGAAACGTTCATAGAAATCTGTGAGATTTTTGCCTTCTCTCATCTGAATCTTTTCATACAGTTGAATCAGCCCATTTTCCCTATTTTCTCTTATTTCTAAGGTTCCTTCCATCCTGAAAACCAGAGTATTCCACACTTGTTGTGCCGTTTTGTAGTGTATGATAGTCTCGAACAGCTTTGGCTCAAGAGATTGATAGAGTATATTCATTGTCTTATTATCGAAGGAGACAAGTTTCCATTCTTTTTGTAAGAGCTTTTTTATCATCACTTGGATTTGCTTCCATGGGAATGAAAGGTCCCTGGATGATGGTTCTAAAGATTCTTGTATAAATAGCATTCATATGCATCCTTATCCTCTTTTCCTAATGACTAAATTTATCGACAACGCACAAGGGAGGACTAGCATGCATACCAAGTTGAGACATTCTCACAAGATAGTTATAACTTCTTTGTCATATGCCATCAAACAAAGAAGTGATCCTTTTTCTCATCAAAACTGTTAAGCCTAAAAAGACGGACTGTGATACCAATTGTTGAACACAAAGTGAGAAATATACCTAGAACGAGAGAGGGGTCATAGATTTATTTCTCTAAAAATGATCTATCGGTAGAGTTAAAACAAGAACTCTGCCAATTATTCAGCTTTTCTTTGCTGTCAGTCGAATATTGAGCTTTGAGATATTACAATTGCCTTTTTACAAGTTTCTTAGTTCAATCAATCTTAAGTTCAATTTTGTTACGTTATGTCAAGGGAGCAATGAATATGCAAGAAAAATAAATACACAAAATTTATTGTTGTTCCGATAGTAGAGTTCAAACAAAACTCAAAAGCATATGTCCACTCTTTTCTTAGAGATCAGTTTGATCAATTGAGAGGTATTTCGCTATGTGTTGTGTTTTTTATTTACCCAACTCACAGAGTACGGAAAGGATGCAATCTTCTACTGAACACCTTACTAAAGCTCTCTCGACTTCAATCACCTATCAGCTAGTCTTTAGTCTTGATGCTCCCTTCAAATAAGTATGAGCCTCTCTGTGTAACCTTTGAATGCAGTGCTTGTTCACTTACAGAGATTTCTATCAGCACAATCAATACTTGAAGTTTTTCAGAATTCAGAACTAACGGCAACCATGTTGCACTTCAACTATTTATAGACAACACTATTTTCACTAGCCTTTTTTATCCTTTCAAATAATCCTAGTCGTCGATTTCGATCAAGAAGAGTCCAACGCCAACTTCCAACCTTTCTGAGAGCAACTTGAGATTAAAACAGTTTGTAAAAACTGTCACAGTGACGTATCGTTTTTGTCCTATACTTAGCTCTATTGCTTAAGCTTTTCTTTACAGAACACTTACCTTTGTTCACTTGATCTACTAATTTGTGGGGTCTTGATTTCACCTTGTTGTCTTGTCTAACTCTCACAAGTGGAACTGACCATAACTACATTCTACTAACATTGATCATCCACACTCCGCTGGCTTGCTATCCTTCACCCTTTTGTCTTTAAGTCACAACCTTCCTGTTTGATGATTCTTTTGAAATTGTTTTGTTTATAATCAATTTCTTGGGGTTTGACTCAACACACTTGCATCTGCATCGATACAAGGAGTCTTATTTGAAAGCCAAGAGGAGCCCAATTGTATTCTATGCACAGTTCACTCTCTAGCAAAAAAATATGTTACTCCAATTATATTGATCCATGACAAAAAAAACACAAATTTATATTAACCTTATTAGAAATCGAATTTAAACATAGGTAAAAAAAATATTCACTATTTATTTTTTACTAGAATAGTGGAAATGAGTGAAACATACTATATATTTTTAATATAAAAATATTGAGATTAAAATAGAGATTGTGATGCAATAAACGATAAATAGAGATTCTGTAAACTATAAAAAAGGATGAATTTGAATGTGTAAAACATAAAATCTGTTAAGAAATTCTAATACAGATAAGCTCGATCCAATTTCAAAGGGACTGAAATCTTGGTAATGAGGGTCAGACGACCCTATCTGAAAGGTTGGTTCAGACTTTTGCTCATAGGAATCCTCCTGAAACCTTGCTCGATCCGTGTCCAATGATAACAAGATCCACAACATCAATTAATCATCATATAATTGAATATTTTAAGCATCTTACTGTATGATAATTAGATGACTGTATAACGGTTTGATTTTATTATTGGGTAAGATTTTGGATATGGGTTTGAAGAAAAACTATCATTAGAACGATATTTAACCCCTTTCGTGACCCGCGTGACATCGAGATTGAAGAGAATCGAAAAAGGATTACGAATCTAGAGCGGCAAGTTGCGGAGGTAAGATGTAATGCTCGATCCAAAAGTCAAACAAGAGGAATTAGAGATTTCATCCGATGATGAAGCTGATGAGGATGATCTAGATCTGTTTGCATTTTCGACCAGGGGAGGACGATGAGCCATTTAGACTGAAGATCTAATCCCATCTCAAAACATTAAGAAGAAAATCGATAAGTATGATTCGTTGAATATGATGATGAATCGGGAGAAGATATATATGATGTTATGACGATGATGAATCACTTGAACCCGAAGTATGATTCGTTGAAGGAGGCTATAATCGTGGTCAAGTCACACAAAAAAAGTCATCCGATCAAAGGAGAGTAAACTTGTCGGTGAAGTATGTCAGGATGTGGCAGAGCCTCAATCTTGATTTGGCCCTCGAGATCATGATTCCTGCATCATTTGGAGGTGATACTGTAACGCCCCAGGATTTTTTGTCCAATACCTGCCATACACGTGGCGTTACCATCGCTCGAAAGTTTCCCTCGAAGCAAGGCGACAAGAATACAAAGGGTTTAAGTATCAGAAACATAGGATCTAGAAACAAATATCCAACTTATATCGTTATCGGATCCACAAATAAATATCCACTTACATTATCTTCTATTACATGGTAGTCAATGTCTAGAGAGAAAGGGTAATATTACAACAAGTCGAAATCATTCATCCTTGCTAAGTAACGGATCTTTCCTCGAATCTTTATTACTTGAAACGAACATGTAACCGTGAGCTCGAAAGCCCAGTAACACAGGATACACATCTATCTCAGGGGTCTGGCATGCTTAGTATATCATGCATTTCCAAGCGCAAACAGAATGCAATGCAAGCAACATCGAGCAATCATATGCCAAGCAAGAACGCCATAAATTACACACAAGGTAATATCTCAAGTCAAACCGGTAAATCCTTTCTTTTTCCATCGTCAAAAGCCTTTATTGGAGGTTATTAAGGCTTGTATATATTTCTTATAAATTCCTGTTAATTCTCATTACTTTTATAGGTTAATGACATGTTTTGACATGGCATATTGATTCTCAGGATTTTTACAGGTAAACAACGTGCTTTTATCACGTGATAATAATTCTTATGATTTTTACAGGTTAATAACATGGGAGGAGTTACAGCAGGAATTTAACGTGAATAGTATCGTCATACTAATAACAATTAAACAAACAGGATTGTCGCTACAGACGACCCAAGATGATTAATAATAACAAACACGGCCACCAACTATATTTCAATTGATGCCGCTGCGTGCACGCGAAGGGAATTTCTATCCCTCCCTAGCTAGTCAGGACTCGTAACTCTCCCAGTTATTATCATTTACAGGGATATCCTCATTGTTCAGGTTTTCAGGATTTTCAGGCAGATAGCATGAAATTAAACATATTAATTCCATGTATAATAGGATTCAAGATTTTCAGACATATAATATGAAATTAATCATATTAATTCATGTATAGCAGGTGACCATCATGGTGTTCGTAATTCGAGATTTCAGGTATATAACATGAAATTAATCATATTAGTCCATGTATAGCAGGTGACCATCATGGTGTTCGTAATTCGAGATTTCAGGCAGATAATATGGAATTAATCATATTAATCCATGTATAGCAGGTGACCACCATGGTGTTCGTAATTCAAGATTTCAGGCATATAATATGAAATTAATCATATTAATTCATGTATAGCAGGTGACCATCATGGTGTTCGTAATTCGAGATTTCAGGTATATAATATGAAATTAATCAAATTAGTCCATGTATAGCAGGTGACCACCATGTATAGAGGTATTGCGATCTTAGAAAAACCTTCTATGAACCTTCGATAATATCCGGCTAGTCCCAAGAAACTTCTAACTTCTGTCACATTTGACGGTCTAGACCATTCAGTAACTGCTTCTATCTTCTTAGAATCTACCTTAACCCTCTCTCCAGAAATCACATGTCCTAAGAATGCTACCTCTGTCAATCAGAAATCACAAGTGGTTGAGATTTTTCCGGAGACAGTTGAGATATTTACGCGATCCTCAACCATTCAAATCGTCTAAATATATTCAACATATTAATATTATTATTATTTTTTTCTTCCAGGATATTACAGATACATTGAAGAAAATAGGAAAAACCAAGAACTGAATAAGAATTGTATTCTTGTTTATCTTTACTTCAACATTCATAGGCGCATATTCTGCAATAAATCATTCCACATCAAACTCGAGGACAAGTTTTCTTAACGGAGGAATGATGCAACAAATCATCCTACTTCAAGATATTATTTTCTATTATTTTCATATTTCAAAACTTAAAATGTATTTTTAGTTATTTTCATATTTTATGTTTATTATAGTTAGATTAACGAAATTAGATTTAATTTTGTTATTTAGAAAAACTAGGATTTTCCTTGTTTTTTTAACCCCACTTTGGGGCGTCCCGTCATTCAATATTGAGAACTCCCCTCATTTGAAAAGAGAGATTTGATCTCTATATGTCGATCAGTATATCGTATTAATCTCGCATGTCTTAATCCACTCTTTCCATCAATAAGTGGTTATTACAAGTTCAAACAAATGAATAAAAGGAATATTATAATGTCAATGAGATGATCCCTCCCTGATTTGGCGGCATTTCTATCTATTTATATCAAAACCTTTATTTCCATTCCCGTCTTATACACACTCAATCCATCCATCGTTGATGGATGAAAATGGATTCAACATGAAAACTCGCACAGGCGCCATGTAGTGATCAAAATTGCGCAACATTACACGACCATGAGCGCCTTGTAAGGCATGTTAGGCAATATGTCAAGCAACGCGACCGTTAACATGGAGTTAGATGCCCTAGTTCCACGTATCGGTTGCTCTGTCGAATCTTGCTCCGTTAGTCGGGACAAAGTCTCCGTCCTGTCGCACAAGCTAAACCACTTAGCCTGCATATAATTTTGTTTTCGCCACGGACCCATATGCATCTTGTTGCTCTCCATGGATTTCTTGGCCGCTGAGCACAAGATCTTGATAAGAGCTTTTAGTTTCTCAGCTTTCCCGACGAATGCTTCGGGCAAACGGGACACCAGTCGCTTGTATTCGTAGTTTTCCCAACCCATTTCAAACTCTGCCCTGAAACTCAGTTCTATGATCACTCTGATCTCTTTCTTCTGTTGACTTACATTATCGTCAATGACATCCAAGAACGTATGCTCACCTGCAAATGACATAAGATATTAAGTCATTACTTAAGAAGAAATGATCCCATATTATAGCACGAAACTATCATAGATATCAAAATATATGTTACAAATAAATGGGTGGATCTTCGTAAGATCGGTTCTTGATAGAATTTATTTTCCGATATGATATAAAAATAGATATATCATTAAGTCACCCGTTCGCTCAGAAGGTATATTTCTATATAGTTACAAGGATACCGTTTAATTGGATATGCAAATTATATATGACAATGACTAATTAAATTAACAAATAGATCAACTATGACTTTAAAAAATCTAATTGTGCCAGTCACACATTTCTTACCTGATGGCATATCAGGTGAGCTCTTCCACTTGGTCTTGCAAAGTGCACAATTGTAGCCAGAATTCCTCAGCCTGATCGCAATCTCTCTCATGAGACAGCTCCGGCAGGTGCCCGCCACTTTTCTCCGGCAAACACACACATTCCCTTCCTTTTGTGCATCTTTCAACCCCTGTCTTGTTGCCTCTCTTATCCTCTTCTCTACCGCACTCGTCTTGCTTAGCGTCTCCTATCAACGAAATTAATACACATCATTAATAACGAAGTGTCGTTTTTTACTAGTTATATGAAAATCATCGCTCACACGACTTTATAACTTATAATTAACTAAAAAAACAATAGTTTTTTTCAAAATAACTGCAAAGACATGTTAAATATAAATTCGTGGATCTTTTATCATCATCGATTTGAACTATTAATAAAAATGACTCCTCGACTAGAAGTGACTACTGGTAATATGTAATAATATGTACTAACCCGCAAGAGATTATGATGATTCTCCCAAAAAACCTTGTTCTCTTCAACACGAGCCAACTCATCTCCATCTCCTTCTTCCTCCTCTTCCTCCCAATCCAAAACTTTGCTCACCCCATCTCCCTCAACACTACGATCATCTCTCATGTTGCTCGGCGACGCTTCAGCACCCAATTGATCAAGAAACCAAAACACGGTGTCCGACAAGCTAATCGCAACATTAGGGTCATCTTCAACCCGCTCTCTTGTGCCGATCCTCGTCTCAGTCTTCATTGTGGCGGCCATTTAGGGGTATGTTGAGCTGCGATTTATTCACGAGTAATCGCGAAGATATTGACAGGTTTGCTTATAATTAGTGTTGATGATGTTTGTGGTGAAATGAAACGAAATTTATAAGCCACAAAAGCAGATTGTGATCCGACGGGGTTGATTGGTGTGGGGCCATGTGATCCGACGTGGACAAAACGAGCCGTCGTGGGTGCCCGGTGCCCTTTTGTGGGTTAAAGCGACTTTTCCTTGGATTCCACGTCGGATAATGAGAGAGTGAGACATGAGACATTGGCACAACGATTTTTAATGGGACGCTCCTGGATGGATTGTACGGAGTGGAATAGAGGGCCGAGTGGGCGGGGGTGTAGGTAAAGTTCAATTCAATCGGTTCGATTTTATAATTAAAGGTGTAAATCATGTTCGATTTAATGGGTCGATTTCATAATTCAAAATCAAAATCGAATCAAATAATTAATCAGTTTGAAAATCAAAACTAAACTATAATTATTTATTAATTGATTTAATTTTTTGATTTTTTAACGATTTTTTAATATGATTTTTTTATGATTTCTTGTTAAATATTTTATTATTCTAATTATATATTTTTTTTTATTAAAATATCTTTATAAATTTTTACTATAGATGTTTGTAAAAATAAATTAGACATATCAATTTAAAAGAAGAGACCTACATAAATTATATTAAAAGTATATGAACAAATGATTTTATTATTAACCAAATAAAAAATATTCTATCAAAAAAATAGAAAAATATGATTGAATGATTTTATTTCCACAATATCCACAATACTAAAGATATTATGTTATCATAGATTTAAAATAATGTAATCTGGACACGAGTTTTGATGAATTCGAGTAGTACTTTTAATATTTATTTTGAGTCGAATTTTAATTCAAGTAGAAAAAATTCGAGTTCAAGTTGAACTCATATAAAAACAATTCGAGTTCGAATCCAACTCAAGTAGTTTGTCGAATAGTAATCAATGCAGAATTTGAGCCATGTTGAAGTCGTTCTCAAATATTGTGAATCAAATTAAAATTATGAATTACTTCATAGAATACAAATTATGATATAAATAGTTTTTTAGTCAAACATAGATAATTGAGCTTATAATTAAATTTATGAGGTTAAAAAAACTCATAATATCATTACTCTTGACTATAATTGTAAGAAATTGAACTTTTATTTTATCATATAATATCTTTATAAAATCTTGGTTTTTCCAATTCCATATACCTCGTGTTATGAATTATTTAACACAAATTTATGTAAAAAAATGAAAAATAAATAGTTGAACGCATTTTATCGGATCGACTCGAGTCGAGTTCGAGTCAAATTCCAAAGGTTCACGATCTAACAAGTCAAGCTCGAGTCGAACTCAATTATTTGATGAATAAAAAAATTGAGTATCATTCCAGTAATTTTTTTACTCAAGTCGAACTCGAACTACTCACGAACAGTTTGGTTTGTGTATAGCCCTAGTGGGATATACTCTTGGGTAATGTTCGAGTAGTGTGTTGTGTAACGATCCAACCCGTTGAGGCCTTGGGCATGGCCTGACCCTTGGACGGGGGCCAGGGTTGTGCCTTGTTTCTAAGGATGAAAGTCCAGCATGGCCCGACCCTGCCAAAAGTTCGAGCTTGACCCGCCCCTTGAATTGGGCTGTCTGGCTCATTTGATCGTGTTTTAAGGTCCAAACTATTTTTTTATTTTTCTTTAATCAGTTTCCCCAAAAATGTGAACGGTTTTCTGAAAAACATCAACTCGTATTAGAAAAGAGATAATGGTTTTGAGATTAAAAAATAAACCTAACTAGCATACCACTTTGAATTTCAAAGTACCAAAGCAACACCAAATCTGTCATTTCCATTTAAACCAACAATAAATCTAACAAAAAAAATGATCTATCGGGTCTTTCTACAATTCTCTACTTTATAACCTCGAACTATCGCTTAGATCAAGGCAATGCTGTAACAATCCATTTCTTATAATGAGGTACAAAAAAACATTCTTCCAATCAAATATATAACAAACTATCTCATTATGAGAAATGGATGGATACAACATTAAGCAAATGAACCTACCACATTACAAGAAATGGATGGATACAACATTACCTTTTTATGGTCTAGGGTTGTATTACTTTGATCGCTAGAGAATGAAGGAAAGAATGGAAGACTTTGTGATTTTATGGTCACCCCAATTGTTCTTTTTTTTTTTATAGGAAATCTTTCAAAAATAAGATAGACCAAAATAACCTCAAAAAATAGTCATTTTATGATAATTAGTGAGGGTATTTTGATCCCATTTTGAAAAAATAATCGTTGGTGAATATTATTTTAAAAAAAAAAACCGCTAACGATTTTTAGAACAGTTAGCGGTTCCACTAACATGGAATTGTTAGCGGTTCCACTAAAAACTTTGAAAACCTTCCTTCCCAAAACCGTCTAAACGGTTAAGCAAAATCGTTAACGTTTTACCGTCAATGATTTTATTTTTAGGATGTAAAAATGTACCCCTTTCTGGACTCATTTGGATGTCTAAACCGTGTACGGTTTTCCTTAACCGTTCACGATTTTTAGTTACAAAAATAGAAGTACAACATTATTTGTATAAGAACTACACCATAAAGCATTACAACAACCATAAAAATATTACATCATTGAGCTCAACCATTACAACAACCATAAAAATATCATCCAAAAAAAATATCTACAAATTG